>PPKS02000007.1:0-268905 GCA_003706235.2 Wenyingozyma naganishii | reverse complement strand
ACTATTCCAGGTCCCTCTTCTAGTACTTACACCACCACTACTGAGATCACTACCGGATCTACCAGTTTCTCAAGTACTGAGGTTGTCGTGGTTACCCCTACTACACCTATCAAGACGGTAACTATTCCAGGTCCCTCTTCTAGTACTTACACTACGACTACTGAGATCACTACCGGATCCACCAGTTTCCCAAGTACTGAGGTTGTCGTGATTACCCCTACTACACCTATCAAGACGGTAACTATTCCAGGTCCCTCTTCTAGTACTTACACTACGACTACTGAGATCACTACCGGATCCACCAGTTTCCCAAGTACTGAGGTTGTCGTGATTACCCCTACTACACCTATCAAGACGGTAACTATTCCAGGTCCCTCTTCTAGTACTTACACTACGACTACTGAGATCACTACCGGATCCACCAGTTTCCCAAGTACTGAGGTTGTCGTGATTACCCCTACTACACCTATCAAGACGGTAACTATTCCAGGTCCCTCTTCTAGTACTTACACTACGACTACTGAGATCACTACCGGATCCACCAGTTTCCCAAGTACTGAGGTTGTCGTGGTTACCCCTACCAACCCATTCAGTACTACCACTATTCCAGGTCCTTCACCATCCACTTACACTACGACTACTGAGATCACTACCGGATCTACCAGCTTCCTAAGTACTGAGGTTGTCGTGATCACTCCAGCGAGCCCACTTCAAACCACCACCATCTCTGGTATTATGCCAACTACGTTTACAACCACGTTGGTAGTCACAAGTGGTTCACACACAGGTACATCAATGGAAATAGTAGTTGTTACCCCCACATCACGGTACTGGAATACCTCAAGTACTTATTTGAGCCCATCGCCTAAAATTAGACAGAGTTCCAATACTTCGTCAGTCCCATTACCCAAGACGGAGACACCAGGACTAAAAACACCAACACCAACTACCTCATTCGAAGCGCCAATTTCCTCTGACAAACAATATACCACCTATACCACTACTAGTGAAGGTGTTATTATCACCGTCACAACCGAATGCCATGTCACAGGGCAGCCAAACAACTATGACTTAACATCGAGTAGCTCAAACGAAGCTCATAATTCCGAAGACCTGTCCAATCAGTTATCACCAACAGCTCAGGTTCAGCCATCAGCTCAAATGGGCACATCAAAAAGTTTCCTTGCGACTTTGTCTGTGCCTAACGAAACATACTATGAGGGCGTTGGTTCCAAAAACATTTCTCACCTTGTTGGAATATTTATTGCGATGTTGGTGGGAGTCGCCTTATGAGGTTAGAACGTTCTCCCTTTCACTGACACTCTTAGTCCTTGTTCACATATTTTATAGTTCTTTTACTTTCAATTCAATATATTTTGTACTCTCTTTGATCTAGCCAGTGCACCTGCAGTACTAATTCAACCCACAATATTTTCCATTTTTCGTTCTTCCATGTTGCCGTTTTTGTTTGTTTTGGTCCGACCTTGCATTTAGACGCGCGCGTGTTTACGGTGCATTCCAGACATCTGTGAACATCAGATCTTGAATTGACAACGCTCGCTTCGGCTTGCTAATGCACTATTGGCTGCAAACAGATCCGAGCAGGCCATCTTTGGCTAACTCAACCGTAATCCATCGATCTATACCTTCAAAGTCCATTGCACTTAAGATACACACACTAGTCTACTCTACCCAGTTCCCTAATACTTAGTTTCGTTGTATCGCTGCGCAAGATAATCTGCCACAGAGATCGCAGGATAAGAAGAGGTTCCTTCCTTATTGCCCATCCCAGGCAGACACCTTACTACGTAATCTGGATTGCCATCCACAAAAAAGGCAACTGAATAGCGGGCTTTCTTTGTGTTTATCACACGGTGTTTGTTAGAATGAAATTTTCCATTAGACCACCATTGCATCATGTCTCCAAGATTGCACACTAAAGCATGCCTAGTAGGACGAATATCCACCCATTCATTTGTGTCTTCATCGAGAACCTGTAATCCTCCTGTCATATCTTGGAGCAAAAATGTAATAGCTCCCCAGTCGGTATGCGAACCGATGCCCCGATCGTTTTCACTCATATTCTCTTTCCCCGCGTAGTGAAGCAACCTGATAGTTGCTATATTGTCTGTCAAAAATTTTTCAAAGTATGTTTCCTCCGTACCCAGTGCTAGTGCAAACAGCTTGAGAGTGGAAGGAGATAGTTCTCTTAAACGTTGCATGTACTCCTCCATAGTCTGCCTAAACGCCGCTGCATCTTCACGAAAAGAGTCAATGTTACCAGGCCATAAATTAGGGCCACAATTTGTTTTCCCGGCTATCACCAACGGATGGTTTGCGCTTAGCTCTCTGCCAATGTAATATCCCTCCTTCAAGTCGGGATTTTGGTCCTTTTCAAAAAATTGGGTCCCGAAAGTCTCATACCCCCTGTTGATCTTGTTTAGCTTAATGGAGATCTTCTGTTTATCCTGTAATGGCAGAGCAAAAAACTTCTGCGAGTAGTAGAGCACCCTGTCCAGCAATTCTCCGGGAATGGGATGATTAACAATCTGATAAAAACCCCTGTGAACGCATGCTTTTCTGACTTCTTCTGCTAGCTTTTTTCTATCGTCACCTACTGATAAAAGGTCGTTAAAATCAATCGTAGAGATAGACATTTAAAAACCTGAAGCCTAAGAAGCTATTGGCAACGTCTAAAGCAGACATTAACTTTTGGTCTCCCCTTTTTTTTTCTTATCAGGGCGTTTTTTTAATCTCCGACCAATAAACCGCGTTGTGCCTCGTTCAATGGTGTGTAGTTAATAGTGGCGCTCCTGGTTTGCTACTGTAGTACTTTGATGAATGCAGGCATAATAAGTTGACTTTTTTGCCATTACGGCAAGGTAAATCTTGTAAACAAATTTTCAAATAAAGTCCACGACACTCTATTCCGATAGATCGATAATTCAGTGATGGCTGCAGTGAATAGATAGTCTCATTAGTTTTCACCTACCGCCACCAGTTGCAAGCTGAGATTGTACTGCCATTGTATATAAATCATTACACATCAAAAATCTGTATGTACAAGCAAACTGGTCGTCACTCATTATTTGGATTCGCTAGCCGCCATTTGTTGCGCAATGCTCTCAGAAGTAGGCATACCTTCGGTCAGAATCTTTTCCAAAGTCAACTTCTGTTCACCCAGAATCTCTTTTTGCTTCTTGGTCTCTTCTTCCATCATCTTGGCACCATTCTCCTGCAGGTATGAAGCCATCGCTTCGTAGTTCTTCTGCCCTTGTTCTCTGATTAAATCCAACGGCATCTTTCTATGCAATCTAGCTCCTCCCATTAACAAACTGCCCGAACCTGCAGCCTTCTGCTCAGCCTCAAACTTTGCTCTCAACCGTGCCTCTCTCTCGGAAAATTCCTCGGGGATCTTCGATCTGTCTTTGAACGACGCTAAAATGGGCCTAACGTCCTTAATTGGCTGTGTGGCAAGGTACTCCAGGAAGGGAATAAGTCTCACCAGTTTGTCGTCTTTCTTGCCGTCCCACTTCTCAATAGCAATAGCGTTTTCAGGCTGCAAGGAATAACAATCCTGATCTGGGTCAATGATGATCAGCTTCGAAAGGTCACGGTTCATCAGGCTCAGGTCCTTGACAGCTTTGCCATCTATAGTCCTGCATGCTTCACGGAACAGAGAGTAGTTAATATAAGCGTGGAGGGGATCCAGTTTCTGCACCAAAACCTCACTAAACGCCATAGAACTCTTACTGAAAATGACAATCTCATAGTACTGAGACAGATAACCCAAGAAGTAGTCAACACCAGCTCTCTTAGCAGTCTTCCAGCCCTTCTTCTGGGACCACTCAGAATGGATCAACAAATCATCTAGCTCAAGCACTAAAGTCAGTGGACGCTTGTAAGGCTCGGGCATGGGTGGGGGCAACAAATCGTTGAAAGCGGGCTCGTTGAACACGCCAGTGACACTGGACAATCTTTTGCTAAATCTGCGCCAGACCTTGCCGGGGGTAAAACCGTTCTCTTCTTCTTTGTAAAATTCAGGATCTTCCTCCTTATTCCAATCTCTACAAAGATAAACGCCACCAGCAAGACCAGTACCTAATAGAGAGTACCAAAAGATGGAAGCGTAGAGTTCTTTTTTCTTGTCGATCGAAGATTTGGATGCCCTCTTACGCTTTGGCTGTTCACCGTAAAGCTCTTCATCAGAGGTTTCTTTCTGCTGTTCCTCCTTCCTTGGCTCTTCATTTTCGACACCAGCTTTTGCTAGCAGGTCGTCGTTCAATACTGATTTGTACTCGTCCTTCTTTTCAGCGTAGAACCGTTTGTGAATGACAGCGGGAGAAAAAGAGGTCCTACTCACAGGCTGCCTGGCAATCGACTTTGCGGCAGTAAATGCCAGTCTAGATGAAGACCTGAGCAAACTGGACATTAAATAAAAACGCTTTTGCAATTGTTCCGATTGTTTGGTTGGCGTAAAAGTGCAGTTAGGTCCATGTTCCACCAGTAGCCTTTTTCAATGGGACCATACAAGATTTTCTTCGGCGTACATGGTGCAAGGATGTAATTAAATTAGGAAAGCATCATTGGACAAGTAGACTGTGAATACGTCAGTAGAGGACAGCTGCTCGTATAAGCAATGCTCTTTTACGCTAGTATTACCAATGTTACAAAAAAAAAATAAATGTATCAGTCAATAGGTCATCATTATTTCATGGGTCGATACCGAGAGGTAGACCTACAACAACGATGGTTTTAATGCTGAAATTATCGGGGCGTACACCCCGAAATGTTTGATCTCAAGCCACCCAACATATAGCCTCACGGGGGTACAGCTGTAATACATGAACGATAGCTGGTACCCCCACTATCTCTTGGTAATGGCCTTGTGGTAGAAAGAAGAAAGATACCCATGCCTCCCAACGCTGGCGATGCCAAAAATTTTTCGCTTAGAAAAATACATACACCCGTACACCACAAATAGCAAGGGCAAGGTTACAGAAAAAGAGCCTTTTTGCCAATTTGACCGTCTGCAGAGAGGATAGACCATCATCCCCTAGATCAGGTAGGATCGGTCAACAAATACCTTCAAAAATGACTGATGCCTTTGTTTCACAGCTTAGCGCATTTAAGAAGTCACTAAAGAACTCTTCAACCACACTTCCAGCGCAAAGAAGAGTAGTTGAGCCACTGAAGCCAGCTCCTGCTCCTGTGAAACGGTCTCAGGAAGATGAAATTGAGAACGACATCTACAAGCGGGCAAAGGCCAGTAATAGCGGGGCATCTCTGTCCATCCGACTGATGACGGCATCAGACTTTATTAAGAGCAGCGATCGGCCCGTTACCATAGAAGAAGTAGAGAAATCTATGAGGTCTCGGATGGACTCGCAACTGCTCAAGGTGCTCGCCAATGTGGACAGGATAAAATACGATCCCGTGAACAAAACATTGGAGTACTTGTCGTTGCATAATATAAAAACAGGAGACGATCTCATCCGGGTTTTGAAGACTCAACCCACTTTCCAAGGGCTATCTGTTAAGCAACTGAAGGATGGCTGGAACGGGTGTCTGCCAACCATTAACAAGCTCGAAGAAGAGGGCAAGATCATAGTGCATAAGACCAAAAAGGAAAATTCCCCACGGCACATATGGCTCAACACAGACGCCATCCCATTGGATGGACTTATAGACGACGAATTTGTCGATATGTGGAACAAAGTAAAGACACCCAAGGGGGACCAATTAACCAGTAAGCTAGTTGAAAACGGACTCAAACCTACCAGCATCGATCCTGGCTCTGTCAAGAAGAAGAGTGCTCCAGTGCAGGAAAGAAAGCAAAAGAAGCCACGTAGAGGCAAGATCACCAACACCCACATGAAGGGTATACTGAAGGATTACTCGTCGAGGGTTTGAATACATGTATACTAACGTCTATTTATATCGAGGCTTGCACCGAAGTATCCTGTAATATAGTTCTTTCAATTATGCGTCGTTTGGCGTGTCCACATTCACTCCTTTATCTTGTGCTTCTTCTCCTTATGGCTCTTCTTCTCGCTCTTTTCGCTGCTTTCCTTTTTCTCCTTCTTTTCCTTCTTCTCTTTCTTCCCTTTACTCTCAGACTTGGCCTTCTTGTTTGGCGTTTCCGGCACATTATCCGCGGCAGCCCTCTTAGCAGAAGGGATGACAGGCTCCTTAGCCTCGGTATAGCTACCTATCCCGTAACCGGTGGGGAAATGCCTCATTCTGAGTTCCTTCTCCTGCTCAACATCTTCCCTTTGTACCACCACCTTACTGTAGTCAATCTTAGGAATTTTCACATCTTCGTAAATGCTATACAGCCTTGAGAACTTGAGGTCTTTCTGGTACGACAAATGGTTATCATTTGTTGATTTGGAGGCAAAAACAGCGTATTTTTCATTTAGCGATTCTTTTGAGGTTGCTGTTACATCCTCCTCAAATACATACTTCTTGCTACCCACTTTGAGGCTGGTCACATCGCCCAGCCCAAAGCTGACCGGAAGGTTTTTGATTTCATTCAGTTTTATGTCAGAAGGCAATCTAATAAGCCAGAGCTCTTTGTTTTTATGGTTCAAAAGGTCAGGGACCTCAGTGAATTTTGTCTGCTTAATGTATGATCTGGGAGGCTCAAATTGATACTCTTCTTCATCTCCCGAGACGTCAGAATCCACTATTCTTTCGTCTGATTTGTAGACTTTAGACATTATGCTATAGGCGATATGCTCGTGAGGCAGATGCTGGAGGTTAACGCTTGTTTATAGCTAGCGTAACGTTGTATTAAACGGTGGAATCTATCTTATGCACAAGTTCAAAAGAGTAAAACGCAATATTAACTTATCTACCTTGGCCAATCACTTATACTATTAGGGAAAAAGATTAAAAAATTTCAGTCGTGAGGAACACAACATCAATACATCCTTACACCATATATATACAGAAGAACATTTATGTGGGTAATGTGATGCATTTATATACGAGTAATAACTTTGGCAAATTAGTGCTGAAAATTTGGGAACAAAAAATTTCTGCTCCTTTCATGGCCTTTAGAGCAATTTCAAGATTGGTGAAGTAGTCAGATAAAATAATACAGCCTGAATGACGGTATTACTAAAGAACATAAACGTTTTTGGAATTCTTGACCACAGAATGAAACCGTTCTTGCCGCATTTTGGCCGCATATATTCAAAAGCTCCAGCGTAATACGCGAACTGAAACACAGCGATTCACATGACGGGCTGCACACCTTCGGAGTTCTAAGTAACTGCCAAGCCAAAGCTGCACATGTGCATGTACCTGCAGCAAGATGATCCTCTTTTCCGTTTTTCGCAATTTGGAGATGATCAACCAAAATGGCTAGAAATAAGTTACACATTTTCCTAACACGCCATAGTTTGTTGCTGTGGAGGGCAAGTCATGTATCAAAATTTCCGTGGTTAGGGCAATAGGCAGCTATGGAGTCTGGGCTTAAGAGATCTAGCTGCGGCGAGCCGAAAAACAGATTGCCACCTTTCCCTTATCCGCCAGTGTCTCTTGATCAGTAGAACCTGAGTCGTGTCAGTCTGAGGACCGAAACTGAGTTGTGAGGAAAAACAGGCGTTATTCTTTTGATGCCTGATTTTGTGAAGTGTACTAGCCGCTTTTGTTTCGCTATGGTGTTCTTTGAGGCAATATATCCTTAATTTACTCCTAAGGAGAGTCTTACAAGTAAGTAATTCATATCTTGTCGGTGTACCTACAGCGAAACATTTTTTCTCAAACCTCTGTCTTGACGCGCGGACTACTGTCCTCGTGGATGGTCCAAAGACAGGTAATGGCGTATTAGTAGGCCAATCACCCGTGTTGTAGAGCTGATCATTAGGGTTAGATCTAAGAAATACATTTCTTTAGTACGTACTACAGAACTAATTATCATGAGCAATGTTTCCTTGATTTCGAGAGTGAGTGTAAGAACTGCTTGAGGATGACCTAGAATTGAATTAAATTGCTAAACAAGGGCAATGTCAGTCTACTGAAGAAAATAAGGACTCAGGGTGTTAAGTTTGGGTGATCCGACGTTAAGTCACTGAGCTCTTTTACCTCTAGTCTATAAATATTGCTTTAAAAATCTGCTTTTTCTTTTTGTACCCAAGCAGCTCCGCAAGAGCAGTCACTTGCATATATGAGTCTCTATGATAACTCTAGAATGAAAAGAAGGACGCAAAATTTAAGCCAAGTTCAAAGGAATTCACAAGAACCTCAAGACTGGCAAATCCAAAGAAGCGATTATGATGAGTATTTGAACGAGGACACTGAGAGGTAAAAAGCATACCTTACTTGCCTACTAAAGTTGGTGGCACCGTTATTAATGCACGAACTTACCGCTACATCGCTCGTGCAAAAAATAATGGAATAGGTGGATTAAGTGCAAGGATTCAAGAACAGGGGAATAAGAAGGCAAGTTCACCGACGTCTACTCTATTGTCTTAACAACTTCCTTGCACCACTAATCCTTCAATCTGAAGCACAATTGTGCCTTTTCCCGCCCATGATGTTCCCTTTCGGCCCGCGCCGCTTCGCCCCGCATGATGGCTCTTGCCCTGTCAGGTATTTTTTTTTTGCGGAAGCGGTCGTCATTGCACAGCAAAGCCTAACGAAAATTGAAGACTCGCTCTCACTCCATATTTTCATTTTCCGCCTGAGGTTTCTTAGGTTATAAAAATTGCACAGTGCATTTGTGCTCTGTTGCATTTGAAATTATAGACTCTAATTGAATTACACTATTTTGTTCTGTTTGATTCTATTCTTGCGCTGACCATTACAATTATTATACATTTGCGCATAGATTTGTTAGCAGCGATATCAGCCAAGGGTGATTGCAGCACACAAAGGGCGCTCCCATTTGCACGTTTGCACACGTTTGCTCGCCCAGACCACATAAGGAGGGCAAAGAGCTATAGTCCATTTGAGGTTTTGTTGACAGCGCACCGCAGTTGGTTTTTGTCATAGAGTTTGCCTGTGATTGAAATCTATTGTGGGTGAGTGTGGTAACTGGATAGCCAGCATCTCTGCACAGATATTATAGACCGTTGTACGGTGACTCCGTCAACCTCAAGCATCAACAACAAGTTTGGCTCTTCCATCACAGTATTAAAATTGAGTTGATTGGTTTCAGTAACATTATATCATTGTATTGGTTCATTTGGTTCAGTGGATACGCTGTTCATTCAATCATTATTGTTGCAGTTGTCATTTTTTTACTCAATATCGTCTATTAGTTCAACTAAGATATGCCCTTATTCAGGAAATCACATGAAGGCGACACTAAGGTGGCACCCACGTCACACACTAGTACGTCAAATGGCACGCCTGGCCCTACTACTAGTGGCCATCATAGCTTTCCTTCTCATTTTGAACCCCCTCCAATAGCGATGCATAAGGTAGACTCAGACGCGTCTCTGTTTGCCTCCTTTTCTAACACGCCTGTATCCGACTTACCCAATAACGGATCTGCCTTGCAAAGCAGATCCCGTACTTCTTCGATGAGTTCGAAATTCAAGAACTTGTTCTCTAGCACCACAAACCTTTTAGCGGAGGTAAGAGACATGGAACATCAAAGGGAAAAACAACAACCGTCACAAGGATCGCAAAACTCGCCATTGACACAGGCTCCACAAACGTCTTCCTTTTTTCCGGGTTCTAACTCGCATCCACCATCACGCTCAAACTCCGTAAGACTTTCTAAAGACGCTGGAGAACGCAAGATTAACCCTGATATCATACATAAACAGAAAGATAAAACAAAGGCTTCCCCTGTGTTATCACAAGGGAGTATATCATCACGTTCTCCGCATAGCACACCACCAGTTTCTTCTGCTCCTTCACTGAAATCGCCAAGTTTGGAACCTGTACATGAGAATGAGATCACGAACAGGTCGGTATCAAACCTTGAGCTGTCCGAGTCACTGAGCAAATTGAAATTGATGCCATCGCTGATTGAAAACGATATCGATGATGTTCTAGAAGGCTCAGAGACCCCGGATGGTGCTGGTCGTGCTGCCAGCGCCTCGAGCAATGCTAGTCATGCGACCCTGAAGAATAAGTTGAAACAAGCTCCATCAGTAGCGGTCGAATCACCTTCGTTGTCAGCTTCCTCTGACAACTCTTCTCCCAGATTGGAGCCTCTGCAGAAGACAGGTTCGCATAGTCATCTTCCTCCTATATCGTTGCACTCACAACCATCGCAACTCGCTCAACAGCCTCCTCAGTCACAACCACATAGCCAACCCCCGCAGGTAACAAGAGGAAGGTCGAAGCTTGTACCCAAGTTTCTTTCAGGACACCCGTCATCACGATCTGCGTCTCCCGAGTCGCGGTCTGTATCGTCAAGAAGAGCATCCGTGTCGGCAATGAACCTCGAGGCTTATAGCCATACGCCGCAGATGTACAACGCCTTGAAACACACATCTTCCAACACGGTAGGCTCTTCAGTCTCAATCAATACAAAACAAAAGGACGCCGTTTGTCTAAAGAATGGCAGAATTAGGCTCATCAACGATGGGCAAGGGCACGAACACGACTTCTCGAAATACAAAACACAGCCAACGAAGAAATCGTCAGGCATTTGGGGGTGGACAAAGCGGAAGGACGTTACTGATTCTAGTGAGGCTTCAGTGGAGAAGTCAATATCTTTGCTTCCCGACTCATATTCTCAAAATCTGATGGCTTTGAAAAGCAAGCCAGAAAATTACCGTTGGAACTATGACGATGAGGACGATTCCGAAGAGGACTCTGATGCCAATGACTCAGATGGTGATGATGAGGACGATGACGACGACGACGACGGGCTAGATGAGAATGGTAATTTTGACGACGAAGCGGAGGATGAACTGATAGAACCGGTAATAGGCAGAGACCAGCTAAGTCTGATTAACCTCATGATGGACAAGATAGAACATCCCGAGAAATTGCAAGAGAAGTTGCAGAAATACGGAACTAAAAAGCTTCCCCTCGTCCAAAAGTATGGTCACATAGAGGGCACTGTAGGCAGAGGAACTTATGGAACTGTGAAGATTGCCGTGAAAGTAGAGCCGGATAATAAGAAGATCAAGCGCATTTTTGCCATTAAGCAGCTAAAACGTAGACCTAATGAATCGTTGCACCATTTTGGCAATAGGCTTACCAGCGAGTTCATGATCTCTTCGTCTTTGGCTCATCAGGCAATAACTAATGTTTACGATCTGATGGTCGACCCAGCAACGATGACGTACTCACAGGTGATGGAGTATATTCCTTGTGGCGATCTTTTTACTCTGATATCTGTCACCAACGGACTCGAACCTATTGAGTGTGATTGCTTTTTCAAACAGATACTGAATGCTATCACATACTTGCACTCTGTCGGTGTAGCTCATAACGATTTAAAGGTCGAGAACCTTTTGCTTACTAAATTAGGACAACTGAAGATTACTGATTTTGGTACCTCTGCCGTTTTCAAAACAGCATGGGAGAACAAAGTACAGAAATCCAAGGGAGCCTGTGGTTCAGAACGTTACGTTTCGCCTGAACAATTTATTCCCGACTATGAATACGACCCCAGACTTGCAGATATATGGTCTTTGGGCATAATATATCTTGTCATGATGTATGGTAACTATGTGTGGGAAGTTGCTAAGGAGTCCGACGATAACTACAGGGGTTACCTGGATAGCAGGGCGCTCTATGATTACACAAAGAAATCGTCCACTTCTAGCAAACAGTTTAAAGTGATACGTAAAGGTTTGTTCAACCAGATAGAGAGCATATCTGCGTCCCCTTGCCCTAACAGCAGGCGCTATGTGCTATACAACATTCTACAACCTGATCCAAGGAAGAGGCTTAGAAGCTATCATATATGGCAGAGCGACTGGGTCAAAAATATTCAGATTTGCGAGGCTGGAAGAGGATATATCGGCAGCGATGAATACCTGGAGATGGCCAAACGTGCATATTTGGAGTATCGAGCGAAAGATGCGTCATCACCTGGTTCTCCGCCGGTAGCACCTTCTTATCCGCTATCGCCTTCTGCGACTCCTAGCGGTAACACCACTCTTAATGAAAGTGCTCTTGGGCAACCTTATTGTGGTTCAGTCCCTCATTCGGTTAGCTCTTCTACGACTCTTCCTGTACTGAACTCGAGAAGCACCAGAGGAAAGTCGCCAGTTCGATCAGCTGACTCTGCTGGTGTTGATGGTGGAGTCGGTTCTCATTCAGGCGATTTTGTGAATGCCAATAACGCTAATAGTGCTACTGATGCTCCTAGTTCTAGTGACAACGGAATCAAGACTTCTCAGTGAATATGAGGAAAAGTATACGATAAAGAACGATGTTGCTCAATTTACTCTATTTTTTGCGAATATGGTATGTACTTGTATATTGAGTGCAAATTGTTATGACTAGTATTGACTAAGTATTTCCAGTATTTTCATCTCGATCTTGAATGCATAGGCCTGTGTTGAGATGAACGGCGTATTACCGCCAACTCACTTTCAGCCTGTGGAAGTTCCGCAAGCTCCTAAATCATTAAAGTACAATCTAGAAGCGAATCTCCAGATCAATCTGTTCTAACATCCTATACACAATCTCAATACTCCAAAAAGTCAAATATACTATAGCTGCTCTGGCTTAATACATATATCTCGAATAAACTATATAGATTGAGATATAAAGTGTCGTGAACTCTTCTGAACGTCTATTTGCGCTCATCACGTCGCTCTTGTGCGGGTCCTTTTCCTACTCTCATAGATAATAATTACACCTAGCGCGATGTTTAAAAGCCCAATGACCAGATAGCCGTCATATCCTACGTTGCTAAGACACTGAAAAAAAGAGCTGCCGGTGCTAGTTAGGAAATCAAATAGTCCGAAGATAGATGCTAGAAGGCCAACACTCAAGCCTCTACTAGACCGCCGCATCAATTGATGAAAGCTCTGCCTCACAAACCCAAAAACAGTTATAGACAATGACGCTAGATACACTAGGTTCATGTTTGTAGATTCCCATATCTTCGTACTTCTCAGTGTCTCCCAAATACCAGGATGGGAGGAACCTACAGCGACCGTGGCCAGTGAGACAAGTGCCAAAATACCAAATTTTCTCTTGAAGATTATAGCAGCAAGCACAAAAATGTCTTTCAGGATATACACTGCATTGACCGATCTGTTAGTCCCATGGGTGTTGGCAAAATAACCCGCTTGTAACATCTTGGACACCAATTCCGACACAGTAAGCCAAAACGAGTTTGACCAATTCGATTGGCTAAACAACAAAAGCCTTAAAAGACCATAGATCCCTGGTCCCCATTTGACGCCTATAATTCTGTGATACTCTGACTCAATCAGGGGATAGTTCCAAGGCGCAAACGGGTCCACGTCAATAAAAAGGATCCTGTACAATTCGAAACCCAACAAATTTTGCAATGTTAGCTCAACAGGGTAGGGAATCAAATGCGTGAAAGGTTTCAGCACTGAAAATAGAGGATTGGTACTGGTACGTAACCAGCTAATAAGTGATTCTTCGTTCATAGTAGCGTCCTATCGATCGTGCAAGAAGGAAAAGAAGGTCGCAACTTCAGTCGTTGCTGTTCTCATCTTCTGGGCAGTGTCTATCATTATGCATGAATTTGCATGTATATGCAGATTCTTGTAACGCGGTTGCATAATTTTTTTTTGCTTTAGTTTTGTTTCTCACAAAAGAAAAAAAAATACAACAAAAGTATAATCTGGTTTACATCAGCTTAGCTAATCCGAGACCAGATCCTTGTGCAGCGTCTTAATCAAGACACTACAAGCAGTGCAGAATGGCATTGACTAAGGAACAAGATACTATACTCGCCAAATTTCAGGCAGAAGTACCTAAAATCGTAAAAGATGCGGAGTACGATGAGCTCTACGGCTACCAGTTGGACCCACAGGGACAGTACTATGACGCAGAAGCTGCGCAGGCGCTTTTGACTAAGCTGTTAATGGCGTATGGGTGGAATTTAGAGGAGTCGAAAAGCAGTCTGGAAGAGATACTGGAATGGAGAAAGGAGTTTAAGCCTTTATCTGCTGCGTTCAATGAGACTCATGAGGAACAATTTAACCAGATTGGTGTCATCACTGTCGATGAGAGAGGGAAACCACGCGAAAAGGTCACCACCTGGAACCTATATGGTAAAGTAACGGACGCTAAAGCCATTTTCGCAGACACTGAGAAGTTTTTGAGGTGGAGAGTTGGATTAATGGAACAGGCGATCCAGCTGCTTGACTTCAAGGACCCCGATAACGACTACCTAGCTCAGGTACACGACTACGAGGGAGTCAACATGTTCAACATGGACCCTGACGTAAAAAGAGGCACAAGAAGTGTGATAAAGACATTTAGTACATACTACCCAGAACTTCTTTCAATTAAGTTCTTTGTTAACGTGCCTACAATTTTGTCCTGGGTGTATAATGCCGTAAAGATTTTAGTGCCGGCCCAGACTAGAAAGAAGTTTGTGATGACTAAGGATGGCACTTATCTTGCTACTGCGCTAGGATCCCATGTCCCTAAAGAGTATGGAGGAAAGACGGGATCTTTAGAGGAGCAAAGATTTTTATTTAGTGACAAAAATGAAAGGGTCGACAGGGCGAAATTGACCCCATACACTATTGCAATCTTGGAAAGCGATATGATCAATGATGTGGAGTAGTTTTGGGTGGTACCGGTTTTACATGAGTATGTAAAACGATCGTTATTTTAATATGCGACTAAATAAAGGAAAGCGTAACTAGTAATCCAGCGAACACTAAAACTATAGCAAAACAATATACATCGGTCTATACAGCCTGAAAGCCCTAATACACGTATCTGAACATATGATTCTCCTTATCGGTGATATCATCGAACGCATTCACCAAGTCGGGATCGTACTCCGCTTCACCTGATTCAATTAAAGCGTCTTTCTTCTTGTTCTGTGCAACAAAATAGAATCTGGTTGCGGTGATAACTATTAGCATTAGGCCGTAGCAACCCATATGTGTGGCCCATGCAGTCTTGTATGGAAGACTTTCGTGAGCCTCTCTCGTTAAGAAGACCTGTGGACCAATAGCGTTACCAGCACAACTACCAAATAATGCAATAAGATTTCCCAGTGGCTTTTTAGTTTGACCTGCCACATTACGAGACATTACTGACATACCTACCGTAGTAGTTGCCCAAAACGACAAAGACATGTAATAACAGAAGAGTAGTCCCGCTCTTCTAGAAACGGTACCGTTGTTTTTCACCGTCATCATAATAACACTAGCAACAATTGACGGCAAGATATAGGCGTTCATTGTAATCAGGTTCTGTTTTGTCTTTGTGACAATCCAGGCAGACGAAAACAGCACAATTAGCAAGTAAGTACCTAGACACATTGCAAGTAATTGTGTTTGTAAGACAGTGAATCCAAAGGAAGAAATGATGATGTTGGCAAAGGCACCGAGCCCGGAAGTTGGCAGAGCTGTGCAGAATAGAACAACGAAATACATGAACATTTGAGGATCTTTCAGTCCCTCCCAAATTTGCTCCTTTCTGATCTTTTTGTTTCTCAGACCGGTCTGGTTTTCTCTAACCCTTTCGATGATTAATTTTTTCTCTTCCTCTGTAAAACAATGACTTGACATAGGTGAGTCAGGAAACCACCAAAGCGTAAAGATTCCGAACGCAAGGGTAATCATACCGTAGGTTAAAAACAAAATTTGCCAGTTTTTCAAGGGTTGGTTTTTGATTAACGTAAAACAGTAAGCCAACACACCACCAATTATTTGCTGTCCACCATTCATACCATACCACAGGGAGATAGTTCCAGCTTGTTCTTCCCTGCGGTACCACATAGAACCAATAGTTAGGAAAATAGGCTGGACAGGACACTCAAAAACACCTAAAAAGAATCTTGTCACCATCATATGCGACCAGTCGCTGGATGCAGCCATACATGATAAGGTAATGGCCCACAAGATTATAGAGACACCTAAATATTTTCCTAATGGTACTTTCTGCGTGAGAAAATTGGCCACAGGTTCACATCCCAGAATGGCTAGCCAAGTAATTGTTGTGAGCCATGAATATTGCTGTCCTACCATGTGAAGGTCTTCAGTTATACCCATGATTGAGGCAAAGGATAAAGTGCCCTTGTCTATGCACTGCAATAAATAGGTGATGATCATAACAGGTAGCAGCCTACGGTCAATTTTTCTCTTAAGGATCTTGTTCGTTTCTTCGTCAATGTAGACTCTTTCTTCCGAAACATACTTCAGAACGTCTTTGTCTACTCTGTCTTTGTGCATGTGAACGTGGCGCTTGTTTTCATCCTCGGAAAATTCACTGGCATTATCATTTTCGTAGCCCTCGACATGCACAGTCTTGGGCTTGGAGTCATTATAGATATCGTATGTCACCTCGTCGTTACTGCGAATACTAGTCATGATCAGAATAAGTTTGCAATACGACAATATATGGAGATTCCTCTTGGAAACATTTACTTAGAAGCTACAAGGAATCAGTGCCTGTTTTATAGGTCGCTTCAGATATAGGCAAAACATGTTAATGACCCAGTACCGAAATAATGCTACCATGCAAATCGATCATGCACCCCGGCTTTCCAAAAAGTGTACGTAAAAAAGACAATTTGCGGGGTTGGAAAATGCAGAGTAGAGCCCAATGAAAAACAAACCACATTCAAAATACATGGGCAAAGTATGTAACGTCCACGCAAGGCAACGAGCCGAAGTCCGCAGCAAAGAGAAATGTCATAATGCGCATGCAAGTACATGGCTCAATGATAAAATGTTAACTGCCCCAACTTTCGCTGCATGAAATTTCAGATCGCATACTAGGGGTACATTCTCGACAAAGTTTTTACCCCTCCGGCACCTTGGTATTTCTCCTATTTTTTTTTTGACTTTCAACTCAAGTTTTGATGGGGGAAGACTTCTGTAAATAAACAAAAATGTAGTATGTGAAGATCTTCCGTGTTGTTCTGCTGAGTTTAGAGACTGGTCCTTCTTGGTATGGTGGGTATTGGCGGCTGGGACTGCAATCTTGGTTCCACGACAGGGCCTCCTATGACTCTGTCGCTGCTATTCTCGCCCATAGGCGTATCCGCCGCTTAATAACAGTACTCTGTACTCTCAATCTCTCTCTTCATATTGTCGTACGTTAAGATTTACACTGTTGAGAGACACGTTGCTGATGAGAAGAGTGACGTCTGCTGACATAACTATGCTGTCGCCCTCCACCATTTTTGGTGCTAACTTTACGTACTGTGCGCGGATTATTCCGTGTGGGCCCCGCATTGCTTATGGTGTCTGTCTGAGGGGCTCTTACTTAGGGAATTTGGCGGGTGACATGGATTACGTATTGTTGCGTCAGATATAGGATCGAAAGATAAAAAAGGAGCACAAGCGTCACTATTTGACTTCTTGTACATTTAAGTCATTCCACTTTAGGGGTCCTGTGACTTCGCATATATTTCCAAATACGTATATGCCCGCTATTTATCATAAGTCCGTTTGAACGGGAATTCGAAAAGCACTGCAGAAAATTTTGTTTTGACACTATCAACTTAACATAAATTATATCCTAGTCGGGAATTCGGTCTAAACATGCTGGTACATCCTGATAAAAAAAAGTGAAAGTTCAAGTTTCACATTTACCTGTCACAACAACAGTGTTCATTTGTGGTGTCTTTGCGATCAACTTATGTGCCTCTGATTTTATCGTAAGAAAAATATTGGAGGCACAATCCTCCATTAGTATTACCCCCACCAAAATTTATTTATCGCCACACAAATTCGTGTCAAAAAACTTTTTGAATAAAGTTGCCAAATTGAGACAGATATATTAACCAAGTTCGCGACTTAAGCGCGTGACCCCATTTGCGTCTAAATTGATCGCCACGGCTTTCTGCGATGAAGAAAGAAATATGAGCTAAATTATTACATCACAGCAACATTTGAATCGCCGCTTGAACGATGTCGCATTCTTAGGGAATTGTTGCACACTATCTAGTAGTTTTCATTCAGCCTTTTTTGTACAATAACCCTGCTATATGAGACTGTGTTGCATTCGCGTCATTTTGTCTAATTTTGGTCCTCTGTTAAGTGAACGATTTCCAGCAAAACTAGAAATCGGCATTTATCTACCTACCTGCTTGCAGAATTGTGGCCCCACCGAAGCCATATGTTGATCTACTTTGAACCATTATAATGGTGTAGGGGCTTACAGGAATAAAGAAACCTATGCCTAACTTTCGGCCGCTATACACCCAGGTGTCAGGTACCAAAAGCAACTAAACATGCCATCGGTATATATAGAAATTATAAAAGAAATGCGGTCTCTTTAGATTCAACCTAACAATCTCTAATAAGGGCCAATGTTTGATCTTCCTCTATGTTACATAAGCTAGAATAATATCTTTGTAAATGAAATATAAAAGCCTCAGGTAAGCCAGGAGATCTTTCATGTTAGAGAAATAATACTACAGGGTTACTGCATTAGGACCAGAGAGTTTGACGGCGAGGACAAGTTAGCTAGCTGGTGCATTGATGTCCGCCATTTCTGCTAGTGAGTCATTTCAGCACCTCACTTCCTCAATGATTTTTTACGAGCAACACAAAAGTATATCAATCATGCTATGTTAGGATACGTGGGCCCCGTCAATCTTGCTTTGCATCCATAAGGCACTAATCAGGCAATTACTGTTCCGCCGACTATTCCTTTTCATCTTTAAATCTGGTTTTCTATCTAAATCTACCTATTTTTTTTTGGCAAGTCTTAGGGTCAGTCGCGAATTTCGACCGAGATTCAGATAAGAATTTCCTAATGTGGAAAATTCCCTTATCAGAAAGGCATCAATACATTACGATAAGACTAAGCAAGAACTAAATAAAAAGACCATATTACTTTGTTTTCATTTTTTGCTTCCAGAGCCCACAATACTTTATAGGCAATCAAATATGGCTCCCGTTGCGATTAATGAATACCCTGCTGTCTCTATAGAGAATGGGCTGGCCCCAGACTACCTCAACGAGAACCGCACTCACATGGTACCTCAAAAAACTATTCAAAATGAAGTAGCGGCTATCCTCAAGCGGATCCAGTCCAAACCAAACTTTGATCCTAATCTCAAGTTTGATCCGGAAAAACACATCATTTTCACTGATGAAGACTTCAAAAATACCAAAACTTTCACTTTGGATGACTTGAAGATCAATAAGACACACGTTAAGCCCCTCAGTAACTTTGGAGCTGCTTATCCATTCCCCCTTATATCTCAGGAGGCTGTTGAC
The DNA here is from genome assembly GCA_003706235.2 of Wenyingozyma naganishii. Classification (NCBI taxonomy): domain Eukaryota; kingdom Fungi; phylum Ascomycota; class Pichiomycetes; order Pichiales; family Pichiaceae; genus Wenyingozyma; species Wenyingozyma naganishii. The sequence continues at coordinate 249,574 of PPKS02000007.1, read as the reverse complement.
ATGTTGCTTTGGGAAGGATTTCAGGCCCACATTATAGAGAAATGGGCCCGTCTGCCAAATCTGGCGAAAAACGCCACTGGCGGTCTGGATTTCCATATTGGAGGTCACGCTAAGGCTGCTGCTCCTTTCAGTTGGGAGCTTTTTCATTGCAAAAAGATGCTGTCCATTGTCAGCAAATTTGTTGGCTTCAATGCGGAAGTGATTTATGACTCGGAAATGTCTCACTTCAACGTGTCGCTGGCTTCTTTAGACAAGCAGGACACCGTTGATGAAGCTAAGTTGAAGGCTGAGTATGAGAAACAGAATGCAGGGGGTGGTGACGAGATTCCTTCAACATTAGGGTTGCACTATGACTCTGCTCCAATTGCTATGGTCATCATGTGCGACTACAATGACAACTCAATTGGTGGGGAAACAGGAATTATTACTGGTGACGAAAAGGTGGTACGTGTCCCTGACCCCAAAGTGGGTTATTGCACCCTTATTCAAGGCCGAGTCATCAGGCATGTAGCCACAAAGCCTCTCACAAACTCAAACAGAATCACAATTGTTAGTGGGTATACCCCAAGAGACGCTGACATTCTCGACAACTGTGCACTGACATCCGTGAAACCCTCCGTTTTACCCCGTGCAAGATTTAATCAGTTTTATGCTGATTGGGTCGAGTACAAATTTGGTAAGTTGGAAAATTTTCTAAAGTATCACCGTGAAAAAGCCGTAAAGGACTATCAAAATGGGAAGTTTTTTGACCAGGCAGAATACATTAAAATTTGCCAAGATTCGGAGAAGTACCTGCAAAGTGTCTATTCCGAGATGGAACTAATATCCAACAACCCTTACCCTCCCCCTCATTTTAACACCCCTTACTCCGAGTTGCCTGACCACTGAGTGAACGGAAGCTAACTGGGATTGTCCCAGCCTATCAATAATTTTTCGATGAATAAATTTAATAGTAGAATACATATCTTACTTCATTCAACGAGGTCATTAAGAAAATCGATTGTTGACGGTGTATCTATTTTGTGTTATTTAAGAAAAATATGAAGGATCGCTTAGTCCATTCCTGTTGAGTAGCTGGAGCCTCTAGAGCCACAAATCAGGCTATGGCAATTTTGTTGAGCACTCTGAAGAGTGTTTCTCCGTTGTCGACGCTGGTATCTGGGTCCGAAGTAAAAACTGTAATAGAGGCCTGACAGTCCTCAGCCATGACCTCGTGTTCGCTCTTGAGGGAGCAAACACCTCTGATGCAGGTTCTGTAAACCTCATTGTTAGCCAAATTACCCCAGCTAACCTCGTTCGTGTCAGCATCATAAGCGACTTTCGCACCAATGGCAGCATCTCCTGTAAGTCTAGTGTGTTGGTAAGTCAAGTCCATGCAGGTAGAGTTGAGGTCAGAGCCAGCATCACCGAAATTCACGTTTAGGCCTGTTGTTAATGGCAAAGCTCTATCGTTATCGCCTTGTGCAGCAAAAATTGCCTCAATCAGCTCTACTGATTTCTTTGAGTAAATGTTGGGAGCTTTGCTAGCATCGTCGTCTAGGGCATCTTTGAAGAAAGAGTCGTTGCTGTTGGAACCAGAAAAAGCAATAGCGGGGTATCCTCTCTGGACTGCGTAATTAGCAGATCCAATGGTACCAGAGATAACAAAGGTGGACTCACCCAAGTTCAAACCCTCGTTTGGACCACCGACGACCAGGTCAACAGTCAAATTATTGAAATACGTAGGTATGACATAGTCAAGTCCAAAGGCAACACATGCAGCAGGCGTAGCATTGAAGTACCATACGTTGTAATCGTCTTCCTCATGTCCCCAGGCCGGAGATCCAGCGGGTGGATAGGCAAACTCTCCGTTCTCTTCTAAAGTTGTGCCAGAGGGGATCTGGAACTTCCCACCATAGCCGGACCTCTGCTCGGCAGGAGCTACAAGAATAGTGTTGTGCCCAGCAGCTTTGAGATCTCTGTATAGAGCTCTGATGTTGGTAGCCTGCCAACCATCATCGTTTGTGAGGAGAATGTTCCTAGCAGAGGCGGAAGTTACTAGGGATGCCACAATAGTCAGCAGAGTCAACTTCATTTGCGTGGTATTTGTTGATTAGGCAGCTAAAGACTTACCAATAGTAGGGGGAGTATAAAGCTAACGGAAAAGATGTAATTTAAATATTTCTGATAAATTTCATAAATGTATCCGGCGTTTCCCTCTTTGGGTGTTCTATGTTCTGTGTTCTACCATTTTGGATCATTTTACATCCATTGCACTCCTTGGCCGAGAAATTGTGCATGAGAGCCCCACGTTTATTCCTTTTCTATCTTTAATGACACACATGTGGTGCTTCTAGTGCATCGGCTGTTCGTGAGTGCAACTGTGATCGAATGAAGTCATTGAACGGCTCAGGCACGTGCATGCTGCAGCAGCTTTGGGTCTATGGAAAAAGGGCGACGCGTGAGGGTTCAAAGGCGAAAAAAGTTCCCAGAAATCGCAAAAGCAATTACGGAGACACAGCAGTAACACATTTAACTGGCATTGTGCTGGTATCTGTTTGGACTTCCTGCTAGGCTCATCTCTTAATCTTCAACTCCAAAAATCTTAACTATAAATTCGGTGGGTACCTCAAAAAGGAATCTCGAAAAATTACTCAATAGGGCTATACTACATGCATAATCAGTACAAAGCAGAATACAGTACATGCCCACGTTGTAGTGAGGAGTTCGCTATTTCCACCAATTGCACCACAGCGTGGGCCAATAGATGCCATGTGCAGGGCTTGGATGCGTTTCCTACAGTAGTGTTTATCATTTCATGAATCTGGTTGCATTCATACATACCGTATACAGAAACTAAAAAGTAAGCTACTTTGTGCGTGATAAAAAGCCTCATATTCTCCAGAGTTTTGCTTCCCTACTCCAGTCTGTTATATTCTTTACCTAAGTTTGCAACTAAAGTTATCATATGTGTACAAAGATGCAAACGTCTCTTATTATTTCCCTAGCAATTGGCCTTGTAGCTTCTGCCTCTGCTAAGAACATTCTCATCTCCAATGATGACGGATGGCAGCACACTAACATTAGGGCGTTGTACAGAGATCTCAAAGCTGCTGGTCATAACCCTATTGTGGTTGCTCCTGCTGAGCAATGGTCAGGAAACGGAGGTAGATTTATTCTCCCAGAGAACAACTACCTTGAGAGAAATGCTTTTTTCGGATACCCAGAAGCTGGCGCCCCGGCATGGGGACATGAGGTTGATGACCTCAACATGTGGTACTTCAACGGTTCTCCAGCTGCTTGTATCTCCTTCGGCCTTGACTACGTCATTCCAACTTTCCTGAACAACCTTACTATTGACCTGGTTGTCAATGGCCCTAACGAGGGGACCAACTTAGGTGAAGGTTATTTCACCATCTCTGGTACTATTGGTGCCACGGGTTACGCAATCCAGAGAGGATACCCAGCGATTGCTGTCTCAGGTTCAGATTCGAACAACTCCTTTTTTAAAGACAACCTAGACGACGACGCTAACAACTCCTTCAACATATACTCTCAGAAGACTATTGAACTGGTCAATGATCTGTTTAGTGAGCAGGCTGATGGTGAAAGACTCATGCCATTAGGTACTGGCCTCAACATCAACTACCCCAAGGCTGGCCAGGACTTGAAGTCTGAATGCAGAGACCTATCCTGGAGAATAACTAGATCGAGTGGCAGTGACTCCCCTATCCCAAATGTTGTTTACAATGCTACTTCGGGACTCATGACTTCTCCAGGTATTAGCGACGTACTTTCTATGAAGAATTGTGTGGACGGTAACTGTGAACTCCAGAGCGAGGCTGTTATAATCGGCAAGGACGACTGTGAAGCTACAATCACTCTTTTCACAATTGATGGTGACACTGTTGAAAAGGTTGTTGACGAGACCTTACCTTTATTCCAGTCTGTTTTAGGTAACTAAAATTAGGCTGGGTGGACTTGAAACACATTTATTTTTTTATAACATTTTAGAACGTAGCGCCCGCTATATAAAATAGATTGTTGACGGAAAAAATTAATTTTAGAAGATTTGAATATCGCAATCGTTGCCTCTGACTTAGAACCACTAATTCTCTGGCATAGTGCTATGATGCGTATAGCTATATAGCTCCAATGCCTCTGTATCGACATCCGACAGCCTTCCTCTGAGAACGACCGTCACACCTGAGACGTTATTCTCCGGATTACATAATTTTTGGCTTTGCAGTACTGTCGGATTTCGGCGGCTTTTAGAAATAAATTAATTTCCAAAAAGGCAATTTCTGCATGTACATATATATTCTAGTACGTAGCCCCCAGGCACAATTGAACCAACTGTGCTGATCAATTCTACACCGCCTTTGAAATAATGTCAGCAGAGAATTTAGCAATTGAGAATAACAAGTTTCACTTCAAAAGAGTCACTTACACGACGAAGGCGCAACCCTTGCAGTATAAGACCTGTGAGTTTGAGGCTCCGGACTCTACCACTTATGTCAAACCTTATGAAGTGATCATCAAGATGAAGGCGAGTTCAGTTAACCCTGTTGATATAGTTCTGCGCAGTATCTCTGGGTCCTTTATCACTGGATCCAAAGAGAAAGGTTGTCTAGGTGACTTTTATGGTACGATAGTTCAATTGAGCCCCGAAGCTAAGACGTACTTGCAGGAGAACACTTCTGCCAATTACTCTTTTGCTGATGGCGATGAGGTCTACGGAGTCGTTTTTCCTAATGCCAATGGTACCGGCCCTGCTGGTGAGTACTTGATTGTCGATGTACACAATATCTGTGCAATTGCTCCTAAGCCAGCTTCTCTTTCTGTGGAAGAAGCTGGCTCAATCGGCCTAGTTTCGGCCACAGCTCTTGGTCTTATTTTATCGTACGAGAAGAAGTCACTTGCCGAGAAGTCCGTGCTTGTATTGGGTGCAGGAACCTCTGTTGGCTATTATGCAGCGCAATATGCTAAACACTATTTCAAAGCATCTAGTGTCGTAGCTACTTGCTCTTCCAAGAGTGCCCCAGAACTTGAGGCAGTCGGCGTTGATACTGTTATTGACTACACGAAAGGAAATGACCATGTGAAAACAGAACTGAAGAAGTACGTGGAGGCTAATGGAAAGTTTGACTTGATCATTGACACAGTTAGGTTCAGTAATATTATGCTGTACATGGACGATGTTTTGAAAAGAAAGCACGACAACGGTCTTTACTCTGTCGTTTCCGGATCTAAAGTGATTGATTATACGAACGTTCGTATCCGTGACTTGCTTCCAGACTGGCGTTTCGTTAAAGGATTTATTTTGACTAAGCTTTTCGTCAGCAAACACAATTTTGCACCATTTTTTATGTACAGACTTCCTGAATGGGGAGCTATCAATGACGAGCTCCTGGCGAAGGGGCAACTCAAGAGCAGGGTTGACAGCGTAGTCCCTGTTTCGGAAATCACTAAAGCATACGACAGGGTAGCTAGTGGTAAGGCGCATGGAAAGGTTGTTGTTAAAATCGAGTAGTTTTGAGATCTAACAAACGAGTTGTCGTACATTGTAGTTTTGTGATTTTTTAGTGTTCATTTATGTGTTGATAAGGGGTTGAAAAACAATGATTCGGAAAATTAGTTAGTGTATAAATTACATAGCTTCAAGAGCGACTAGATTCCCGAAATACGCTCATTTCTTGATTCTTGGTCACCTTCACCCCTCCGTATCCTCGCCTCTGGGGCTCTTGTGACAAAATGAATATATGTAGCTACACGAATATAATAGATGGTATCTGCTTACTGCTGCTGACACTGCACTCCCGGACCCGAGCCCTCGTCATCGTCGTAGCCATCTTCATCATAGGCAGATCTTCTGCCGCCAGAAGCAGAAGCGTGCTTAGACTCGTCAAAGTCTTCAAGTATAACGTCATCAACAACGGCATTCTTAGGGATGACAACCTTGTTTCTTGGAGGAAGCACCTTCTCCAATAGCTTCAAGTTCTCATCAGAGGTGAACTGGTCCTTAGGGAATTCAACATCGAAGCTGACAATCAAGTTACCATAGCCGCCATATTTCTGGATAGGCATACCTTTGCCGGATATCACCTTCACGGCACCGGGAGCGATCACCTCACCAGCAACAATATCAACCTTTAAATACTCACCAGAAACGTGCTTGATAGCAAACTGGCCTCCGGCTAACGCGGTAAGCAAGTCGATCTTTGCCTTGTAGTATAAGTCGTTGCCCTTTCTCTCGAACATGTTGTGAGGCTTCTCATCAACAATAAAAATCACATCTCCGGGAATCGTGTCTGGTGCCTGGTCAGCCTCACCTTGAAAAACAATCTTTGATCCATTCTTCATACCAGGGTCAATGTGAACCTCCAAAACCTTGCGCTCTGTAACCACCTTCTTACCATTGCAAACGGGACATCTGTCTTTAGGATCAATGATTTCACCTTCTCCGTGGCAGACTTCACAGGTGACCTGCATCCTCTGAATCATAGGACCCATCTGTCTAGTAACAAACTTGTAACCTAGACCGTTACAAGCTGGACATTTCTTTACTGCGCCCTCTTTACCTCCACGACCGTTACAGGCCTTACATATGACTGTCTTTGACAAGGCCAACTTGGCGGTACGGCCCTTGTATAACTCCTCTAGTGTGCAACTGATCGCATGTTTGATATCTTTACCTCTCTGGGGTCCTGATGGTCTCTGTGGGCCTCCTCCGCCAAAGAAAGAGCTCCCTCCAAAGAACTGATTGAAGATGTCAGCACCGTCCATGCCACCCATGCCGCCACCCATGCCTCCAGCGCCACTGAGTCCTTCCTCTCCGTATTGGTCGTATATATCTCTCTTTTGGTCGTCACTTAGTACCTCGTACGCGTGACTGATTTCCTTAAACTTTTCTGCCGCCTCTGGAGAAGGGTTCTTATCAGGATGGAACTTCAGGGCGGACTTTCTATAGGCCTTCTTTAGCTCTGCATCAGAGGCGTTGGGTGAAACACCCAGCAGATCGTAAAACTTGGTCTCTCTAGGCATTTTGTTGTATGTGTCCAGTTATTGAGGGCAACGGTGTGTGCTATGTGTGTTGATCTGGCTAGAGAAAAAAAGGGGTTGTGGCGACTTCAGCCTACAATGTGAGAAATAACTTTTTAAAAAAAAAAATTGTCAGTGCGAAAACGAAAAAATTTCTAGAAAAGTCAAAGGTGTACCGGGTGTCCGAGTGCTGACAAACTGAAACAATATGGGGAATTACGATCGCGCGCGCGCCGTGTTTACTGCATTAAACAAGTGAAAAACACTACAAAGCTTCAGTAGTACTCTCTATCTTCTACCATGCGATGGACATACTTAATAGCTATGACTCTACTGATGAGGAGCCTAGTGATAACGAGCTGAGCTCGACTAATTCAGAAGACGCCCAAAACACACTACCGGTTCAAAAGGCATACTCGCAGGTACTAAATACACCGAAGGCTGATATCTTCACTAAGTATGATAAGAACCCTATCTTTCAAAACAAACATGGTAATAGAGACGCTACAGAGGTGACCAGTTTCGTTTACATTCCGTGCGAATTTCCAAACTACGTGGTGCAAGCGGTTGAAAAGGACCTTCGCGCGAGTCTCTGGCCTAAGCTTCTGGCTTCCTTATCAGAGGCATCACGTTTTCTTTTATTGAAAGAGTGTGTTACACAGTCTGGGGGCCTAGATGCCCATATCTCTCTCAGCTACAACATTACCCTCCCCAGTATGCGACACTTGGATGAAACTATAAGCAATCTACAGAAGCGGCTCAGTGACGTCAGATTCACGCCAACCCTTCCACTTCGCTTTCTCAATCACTACACACTCGTCTCCGACGGGCAGCCTGCCAAACTTTTTGTGGTGAGGTACTTGAACGAGCAGTCTATCGGCTCATTAAAGCCAATTACGGAGGAAATCAACTCTGTCACGAACTCAAGTTATCCTGTCGGCCAGTTACACGTGACCCTTGCCACTATCGAGTTAAAAGAGAATGTGAAATCGCCCTTTTCACTGGGCTCGCTTTCTGGCTCGGAGTACAGCACAAAGCAGGAGCTGGGGCTTGACAGGTTGACACTGTGTCAGTCGCGCGGTAGATCTCTTAAAGTGCTCGTTACCCGGCCTTAGATCTACGCCGCAACCTGCCGCCGAAGTTCCAAATGGGTTACCGCGAAACCACAATTTATGCCGCCCCGTGCCTAGTTCCTGTTCTGAGCACGCATTCTAGAATTTCTGCTAATTAATACTTTCACGGTTAACGACTCCCCCTATCTCATTTATATATCTACCAATCGCAACAATGTCTAATTTGTCTCCCAATGATCCGCTATATGAAGCGAGTCCAGATCCGTCCGTGGATGTGTCGAAGTTTTCACCACAAGAATTGAAACTATATAAGTTATATGGGAAACTACCCAAGAAGTCGGAGGTACTTAACGCAAGGCTCAAGGATAGGAAATATTTTGATTCTGGAGACTATGCCATGGCCAAACAGAGTCACCAAGGACTTGCAGACGCCAATGTCGGTGTGATCAACCCCCTAAAGAACCCTAAAATCGAAAACATCTCAAGAATTAACAGGAACTCGATCAGCGGATCCGGTGCTTCTGGCTTGCTCAGCCTGGGATCCACTAGATCGCAACTGGAGAACGAGGCCACAGAGGACGTGTTTGACAACGAGAACAAGGAGGAAAAGGAATGATTATAATGGTTACTGGCATTGTTGCATGGAGATGGCTGATGTGATCATGTGTTAGAGGCGTAGCATATAGGCAAAGTAGAGGCTCATTAGCCCAACAGCTCAGTGACTACAGCTCACATATTTTCACGGTCCGTTGTCTTATTTATGTAATTACGCTAATTACTGGGAGTTTTTGAGAGAGTCATGATACGTTTCACGGAGAGAACAGAAACCGTCCGGCTTTACCGAATATGATCTGGCCTATAAAGATGAACGAGCCCACCCAAAGGAGGTCGAACACCTCGAAGTCGCGTTTGAACCATAATGAGTCATCTTGGAACACGAGGTAGAGGCCCATGGCAGTAACTGAGACAAGAGATGCCGAGAGAAATCCCGTCAAAGTCGAGTCGAAGGTGAGCCAGATCAATGGGTTCAACAGTGCCCACAGCCCCGAGGCTTGCAAAGAAGACGTCCACTCCATCTTCTTCATCAAGTAAGAAATTCCCACGATAGCAATGACGCTACGCATGAATGATTTAAAGGGGTTGTTACCCAGTTGTGTCTGGCTGGTGTGAAATATGTACTTGTCGAACAAAGGTTGCGTACACCCAAGTGTAATACCTTCAAAGGAGTTCGACACCCACTCGGGCAAATTATGATTTGTCAGTTGCAGCAGATGGATCATTTTGTAGCTTGTCAGGTCCGGTAAAATGGGGTTCAGCTCGTGGATCTTTTCTATAAGCATGATGTATATGTTACCTAAGATGCTCAACACTATAAGATTAGTCACGAACTTAACAGCAACAATGGCCTTTGAGTGCTTTAACCTATGCTGCTCCACGAGGGGTTCTGACTCCTGTTTGTTATTTGCTCTATTGGATGATAAAAAATTGTACATGTCCTGGTCTATGTTGTCCTGGTTCTCGTCCAGGTTGTTGTAAATTGAGTAAAGCTGAGGCTTCGTTAGGCTCGCCTCGGATTCGGACATGGTCTTATCCATGGAGCTCCATGTGTTATTTTCAGACATTGTCAATGTGATTGGATTGAAATGAAAATGTAATCAACCAGAGATCAATGCGTGGACTAAGGATGTGGTTCGTTTAGTTGCCCTCGTTTAGATCATACTGCTTTTCTAGATATATGTTTATGCATACTTTAAAAAGCTGAGAAATTGGAAATTTTAGGAGCCTGGCAGTTTTATGCAAACGCGTCGATCGTCTCTATAGACTATATAACTATCATTACAGCTGTGGTATCCGTGGGCCTCTGGGATGGGGCTTTGCTCAAAAGTATGTTTACAGTGATAGCCGCGCATCTTATCGTTATATAATTGCCAGCTTGTACCTTTACAAGCTATTCAGCTATCAAGCGAACCAACTTCTCTCATATAACATTAAGCTTCTCTCGTTCAATCTTGGCAGCAAGATACTTGCCGCTATTCTTTAACAAATAGTAGATCATAGCGTTTCCTAGAACTACTAGGCCTGCCAAAAATGTGTAGGTACCCCCGTAGTTCATTTTTTTAATCATCCTATCTAAGCATGCGATAATGATAGCAGAAAGACCACACCTCGTTAGATTTACCAAGGAAGTCGCAGTAGAAGACTTTGCTGGATATAAATCAATAAGGAAAGTCGATGCTACTGTCAAGGGATACATTGTCCCAAAGGCAATACAAAAACTGCAAATCAAAAGAACGCTAACGTGCACTTTGTATTCGGCAGCCCAGCCAAAAGCCGTGCTTGCAACCACGACTAGGAGCGTTGGAAAAATGAAAACCTGCAGCCTTGCCTTAATGAGGTCAAACGGTGGTCGTTCAGAAGTTTTCAAAGATTGGTACTTTGCGTCATAGACCCTTTTGTTTCTGGCATACACAAAGTCTATCACCCGGCCAGATATTATTGTTCCCACAATTGTGGCTATACCTGGACAAAAGAAACACAGGCCAATATCAAAGGTAGAAAAGCCATATTTCTCTCCCAGAACTGTGGTTAGGGAAGTCTGAGAGGAGTTCCATGTTGTAAATAAAATGGCACAAGGGAGTAGAATGAATATAACCTCCACCTCTTTTAAAAGTACTAATGTATTCAAGGCGTTAAACGGCTGTGACTTCAGTTGAGGCTCTCGTGTCGTTTCCTGTGTGTCCGTGAGTCGATTCCGGTAGAAGTAAGCAATAGGTGACTTGTGTATGAGCTTTGCGGGTGGTACAGAGAGATTGCCTACAATCGCTCTCTTAGTCTCAGGTAAAAAAAATGCACTCCCTATCAGGATAATCAGGTCTACTAAAGCGCTGAACCAAAAAACTGCCCTCCACCCAAGCCACAAATCCATAACAGCTCCGATAAAGGGCGAAAATCCCTGTCCAATCAAAGCAAAACCGGAAACTATACCTATGTACCTGCCTCTCTCGTGTCTCTCAGTCCAATCAGCAACGATTGCTGACGATACGCTGATCGTAGGAGCTGCAGCGGTGGCTAACAGACATCGCAGAAAGATTAGTAGCCAATAGGTATCTGTCTCAGCAAGTCCGACATTCACAGCACCAGCAGCTAGCAAGCAACCCATTACAACGGGGCGTCTGCCGGTAAAGTCTGCCAACGAGGCAATAAAAACGGGTGAGATCGCCTGTAAAACAAGATATGCAACCACTGTTAGGTTGACCTGTTCCGTAGTCACGTTGAACACTCTCTTCATTTCGTTCAGAATAGGGAAGTAAATGGGCATGCTCATGGATGAACACAGAGATATCCCAGAACATAGAAATGAAGAGAATATTTTTTCTCTCCTAGTCATGATTGTATATACCGGTTTCGTGGAAGAGTTATTCAGGGCCATAGTGTTGTTTGAACCATTGGAGAGAGTCCGTTTGCGACCTACCGGCACATCGTTACCTTGTTCTGTCTCCATTTTGTGTGATCATCAACTGGGCAGTTGATTGACTCGTAACAAGGTGTAAGTTATGGCACAATCTATAGCGTAAAGATATCGCTATGGGACCACAATTAAATCCCGCAATAGTGTTTATTCCCCTTGATGTCTCTCCAAACACTCAGGGATGGCTATCCTCACTGATCCTCGACTTTCTAATACCCAAATGACTTACGCTTTGCAATAATTACCAATTGATACAGGTGTTAATGCAACAGAAATCCAAAAAAATACATGAACTGCCAGTTATAATTAGTCCAGTTATAGCACAACGCACTACCCCTCCATTCTTATAGAGGCAAACAAAGCTAATCTTGTTTCTATGCGAGAAAAAACTCCGTTCCTGAATTTTATAAAACCGTTTTTCTGGGCAATCAACTGAGGCGGAAAATAACGCGATCAGTTGCAGTAAGTGGAGGAAGACAAGCGTCGCAAAGCAATGACAGCCTCAGTTTACAGGTGCACAGATGCTATGTGGATTAGTTGAAGACACTTTGAGTCCTGCCTTCCAGGGTTTTGCACAAAATGTGTAACATATTTCCGAACTGCTAAGGCACGGAAAATTCAATCAACTGCTTTCCCAAAATGTAAGATCTGCATTACATTTTTCCGAATTCGCTATTTAAAGTATGAAACATACTTGAGGTATGAAAAACGACTAGTACGAGAGGACAAATGTGACAAGGTCCCACTGCAAACAATCAATGTGGAGTAACATTGCGGCTCCCTTCAATCACGTCCTTTTTGTTCCTTCGGAGAGGTAGACGGAGTGGATATCATAAATGTCAAGTCAGACTTGCTCGGCTGCTTTCGTCTGGTCTGCCGATCAGAACCTTGTCTGTTTGGCGATTGTCGCGGCTCCTGTTGTTGCTCAGGCTTTGTATTCAAAGGAGGCAACAAATATGACTGACCGGAGGGACCAGACGGTACAGAAAGCATAGGCTGTGAATGGTGGTGTCTGTGCAAAGGCGTGCTCATCTCAGTAGATGGCGGAAACTGTGTTGGAGTATACCCCACCTGGGATAATCCACCATGCCGAGGATCTTGATTTGACTCGGGAGATCGGTTTGGAAACCGGTAGGTCAACTGGTGCTGCTGCATTTGTAATTGCTGTTGTACTGGCTGCATTTGTGGCCCTAGTTGGACCTGGTTAACACCCAACTGAAAGTATGCTGGTGCACGTGTGGGAGAATGCATTTGGTTAGCGCTTTGCGGCACGTAGGAAGCAAAAATGGGCCCACTGGCGGTGGAAGGAGTGCGCATTTCTGTGGCGTTTAACTGAACGTATGGCGAACGTATCTGCTGGATAGGCCCAATTGGCGGATACGCTTGTGGAGTTTGGAGGTAATGGGGTGGTAACTGTTGTGAAATATCACTCAAGCTTGTGTTGGCCGAATAGACCTGCGACTGACTATACGAATGCCTGTGCATGGGCAGGCTCGAGGATGAGGCAACACTGTTTCGCGGGGAAGAGTGGCCTGACAAGGAGCTCGTCACTGATTTAGTTCGTTTGTGACCTTGTGGCTCAAGGCGTGCTGCTGGCTTTAACTGAATATCATGATCTCTGTTACCGGGCAAATCTTTCAAGTCCTTCAAAGTACTGGGATCCCGCCTCTCCGTTTCATGTGACATCTTTCTCTTTGTGGGAGTAGAAGCCCCCGGCTTTTGCTGCGGTGTAGACGTTGGGCTGGCCTCAGATTGCTCCTCGCCCGCTCTCGCACTTGAAGAAGAAGGCCCAGACCAGTGGTGGAACTGATAGCGAGACTGTGAGGGTACGTTTATTTTCCACACAGAGGTGGAGGCGTTCGAAGATAGAGATGGTTCGTGTTCGGCGATAGGGCCACTTATTGTCTGCGACCTTTGATGGTTCCGCAATCTCGCCTTCAAAGGCGAACCAGGTCTCGAGAAAGTCGCGCGACCGGATCCTTCTTGCCTTGTTTGACGCTCTACATTTTGCTGTGCTTCTGTGTTCTTTTCCTCTCTGTCTGTTCCCTTTATAGATTTTAAATGGTCCAAAGTCTCTTGCAATCGCACTACCAGTTCTGGATCCTCATTCTGTAGCCCCAATATAGTCGGTATGTCCTGAGAGTTTAAATTTAGTTCTGCACCAACCTTCAAAATCTCTAGTGATATTGCTAAGTTGCTGTTGCGGACTTTTTGCTGGCTCGTTCGTTCTTGCTCCACTTTCAGGTTTATAAGTGCGACGAGAACGTCTTCTGAGTAGGGCCAGTTTTCTATCGAGGCGCTCCCCAACACGCTTTCTATGAATTGTTGTGCATAATATTGGTCATCATCTTGATTTTCTCTTTCTTCTTGTGTCTCTTCTTGTTTACCCTCTTTCTTTTGTGCTTTCTCATGTTTCTGTCTTTCCTCATCCTCCTCCTTTACCTCGCTCTCTTGCTCACTTTCTTCCGATACTTTTCTCAAGTTCTCCTGCATTGAACTGGCTTTCTTCACCGTCTTCGGCTTGGCAGAGCCAGTGCCCTCTGCACTACTTGACGAGCCATGGCTTTTGGAGGAACCAAATTTTCTTGCTAACGACTGTTTGAGGTTCGAAGCCATGGATCCGACAATTCAGATTGGTTCTTCGACTACTTTTTTGTGCAGACAGCTGGCTGAGAATGATAGCTTGAGAGTAATGTTTTTGTTTGATTTGTTGAAATGGAGGCAGTGGAGAGCTGAATTCCGCACTAGTCTAGCATAGCCAAGTATCTGCAAGCCGAAACAACAAAGACCCGTGAGCTTGAATAATATACAATAGGATGTGACGCCAGAATGCAAATAATAAGCAGTTGCTAAAACAGAAGTTCCCTAAACTTAAGTGATGTGTCTTTTCTGATGAAGAAACTGATCAGATCAGGCATTCTCTGAGAAGAACAACTCAAAAAAAAATAACTCTACGCAAATCAAAACCCACCTTTTCCCCCTTTGAAATTTATGCATGAATTATTATCGTAAAAGATAAATATAAATTCGGTATTTATTTTTGCATCTGATCCCAAATTAGAACCTGTCATAGTACACACGCCATAATGTGACGGGCCACTGTGTTAGCAATACTAGCTACTCGTCTTCGCGCTTTGCTCACATTGGCAATGTCCATGAGTCAACTTGATGATCATTGATTCAACTAAACACAACGGGGCTCAGTATTTAATGAAAAATCATATCCGACATGCAAGAGCATGCGCACTGCCGCGATTACAGATTGTTCGTCCCCGAGACTACTGGATATAGTAGAGAACTGACACATTTTGGGGAAAATACAGGCTGCGGCGGACCAATTTCTCTATGACACTAGCTGAAAGGATATGGTGCCCACAATTCCTCTGTCCCACCTGATTCCCTATTGAGAAAGCAATTGTTTCAAATGACGATAATTCGTACCCCCGTCCGTCTGTTCGTGTAATAACGCGCACTTCCTGTACGTACGAAAAGGACACCTTGTAAGCATTGCAGACGTTTTCTGTCCGCACTGTTGTCAACGTTAACGTCACAATTGTATACCGTAAGCCTGATATTTGAGATGTTGGTCATGATTTGCGGGGTTCATCACTGTAATGTTCCAAACATAATTGTGGGTCCACGACTGGCGGGCTCATCTTTGGCTTGAAATTCTGTTCTCGCACAAGATGCTTACAATACCCCTAACGAAAAAATATTGTCATAATAATGATAGCTCCCGACGCGTCAGCTACAATAAACGCGTAGCATATGCAAAAGGCAATAGTAGCTTGCAGTGCCCTAGCGATGCACAAGTTTCAATTGTAACCATTAGCGTCCTGGCTATGACGCTTATGTAGTTGTTGTCATGATTATGGACCACCATCACTCAAGGTATTCACAATCGTGCCTGCACCGCTAGTGAGTCTAAATGATTCAGAGCTGACATTCACATGCAAGCGATCTAGGCACGGATGTTTTTCAACAGCGCGCTTGAAAAATAAAACAAATTACCGTTTCTTCTCGAGATCCCCAACAGTTTCCACTGAAATAAGTGTTGGCTCACTCATCCCTTATTTGAGCTATAGACACCTGATTTGAATGACAGCGGTTATCATCGACGGAAAGGCCATTAGTGCGGAGCTCAAGCAGTCCATTACCGACGAAATCAAGCGCTTTGCGGCCACTGAAGCGAGTTTTCAGCCGAAACTCGTGATTATTCAGGTGGGAGACAGACCAGACTCGTCTACATATGTGCGTATGAAGCTGAAGTCATGTCTGGAAGTTGGCATTGACGGGAATCTAGTCAAGTTTGAAAAGGATATTAGGCAGGAGAAACTTTTGGCCGAGATTGAAAAGCTGAACAATGATGCTACTGTACACGGCATTCTTGTGCAGCTACCTTTACCAGACCACCTCGACGAGGAATTAGTGACAAACGCCGTCAAGCAGGAAAAGGATATTGATGGATTCTCGGAGAAGAACTTGGCTGCTATCTTCAAGAAAAATGCAAAGCAGAAATTGGTTCCCTGTACTCCAAAGGGCATCATGTACATGCTCAAGCACGAAAAGGTGGAGCTTACAGGTAAAAATGTCGTAGTATGTGGGCGTTCTGACATTGTTGGTGGCCCCTTGTCAAAGCTTCTAGAGAAAGCTGGTGGTACTGTCACTGTCATTCACTCCAAGACTACTGCAGAGCAGAAGAAGTTTTTTTGCCTAAACGCTGACGTACTTGTGTCTGCCGTAGGTCAGGCTAACTTCATCACGAAAGACATTGTCAAGCCTGGAGCTGTGATTATTGATGTTGGTACCAACTATGTACCAGATGCAAGCAAGAAGTCTGGTCAAAGAATGTGCGGAGATGTCGATTATGCCGGCTGCTCTCAGGTGGCAGGAAAAATCACCCCTGTCCCTGGAGGAGTCGGCCCTATGACTGTGGCTATGGTGTTAGACAATGTTGTGGAGGCTGCCAAGAGGAGCCATGAACTACCACAATAAGGGAATGTCATGCTCGTTGGCAACTTGCGGCCATGTTTCCATTCCCAGTCTGGAATCTACTCTCACAGTACCGTTTTCAACAACTAACGACACGCACACGCACGCACGCATTTTACGAGCTAAAGCTATTGCATCTGGACTAATTAATATATACCTTTATGGTCAACCCATATGAACTGGAATCATCCGTATACGCTCATCCTTTCAGATGTGCAGCCGCATTCTCGTAAAGCGACTGCCATACAAATGCCTCGCTCAGTATCATTTCTATATCGTTGTAGGTCCAATCTTTCGTCTTGGAACTGTCCTGTAAAAATATTATCATATCCTGAAAGTCCATTTCAAAAAGCTGGTCGCCAAATTTGCGCAGAAAAGCGCAGCAGACGTAAACATGGAACTGGTTAAAACCTGTAGGGTAGTTGGCGATGTAGGTGTCCCACATTCTTATTATAAGATCTAAGTTCAATTCACGCATTAACATGCAATTGATCCACCTAAACGCGAATTGAATGAACTGGATGCCATGTTCTTCGAAATGTTCTGCTAGAGCGGGCTCATCCCTCTTGACGAGGTTTTGCAGCTCATTAACCTGCCGGATGATCCCGGGCTGTTCATGCACATAATTGTCCTGAATAGTGTCTAAAATCTTGGTGAGACACCAAAAGGTGTCGCACTCTATGCAGCTTAGCAGTTCTTTGGGCAACTGCTTTGTGTCAAAACTCTCCACATCGATATTGGGCGCCAAGTAGCTCAGCAGAAATACTTGAAACACAGGTGTCACCAAATCGTTGATGCCTTGCACGTAGCCGCTGGCAGGATGCCTGACCGCCCAAAGGTACAGAATACGTTCCAGTGACCGCTGTGTAGTTTCGTATCCGTAAAGCTTGATTGTGGGGTTAGTGCGGGGAACGTCAATGGTAATCTGGTGCCAAAGCTGTTGATCCTTTTCTGTCTGGAAAAGCTGTGTGATGCCAGTGACATACTCTCTCCTTTTGCGTTTCAAAGTTGACTCTCTTGTCGCTGAGTTCGCTGGTAAGTATCCTAACAGAACCTGCCATACCAGAGGCCTTAGACTCGCAGGGACGCCTCCCCAGGCCTCTTTTTTCAGCTCTGCCATGTCAAATGGCTGCACTGTCAGCGCCTTGACAATCTTATTGTACTTAGACGCGTAATGTTCAACGGGAGGCTGTGAGTCTAAAATAAGAAATGGGTCCTTCATGAGCGCTTCGTAGTCTTCCCTCAAGAACGGGTAAATAGAATGTGCAACTGTGAGTGGCTGAAATTTGAGCTGGCTCTCTTGCTGGTAACTTTGCTGGTAATTTGAGGAAGGGCCGAGATCGACTTTCTTCTCTGTCGGCTCGCTGATATGGAACTTTTCCAATGAAGGGTAAAACTGGGGAGGGGCCTTGGCAGCTGGGCTGACCAAATCGTTTACGCTGTCACTCCAGTCGTCGTCATTATCCTCAAATTTTGAATTCTTTTTCAGACGCGTGGAGTTTAAACTCTGTCTAGGAGTGCTACTAGAACTTGGCCTGCTAGACCCAAACCTATCAGGAGATATCGACCTTCTAGAGCTCTTCCCATTGCCAGATTTACCATTTTCATGTGCCCCCACATCCACGTGCGAGTAAAGAGCACCGATCACCTTGTTATTCAGCCCCAAGCCAGGGTCTGACCCGGAATTGGCATGGTAATGTGAATGTCCTGAGGTACCATAACCCAAACTGGTGATAGATTTCAAAAACGATTTTCTTGACCCAAGACTCGGTCTTGAAGGGGAAACGGCGTCTTCGTCAAAGTCTATCATAGACTCTGTTTCAAAGACGTAATCGCCGTTTGTCTGCGACATTTCCTATGTTGTGTTAGTTGAGGTTTTGGGGACAGGCAAGGTGATATACGAGCATAACAAATGAGTAGCCATAGTTGTCGCATCCGCCCTCATGGCAATTTTCTGCTCTGGCAACAATGTGCTCGTAGTAAATATACTTACTGATGACGGCTGGACGTATCCCTTTTTCCTAGCCATGTTGGGGTGCCCTGCTGGAAAACTGGGCTACAGACTAGGTGCTCGCTGCTCACAGAAAAGGTCTCATAAGTCGAAATGGTAGATCATTTATACATCCGTGCACCATTTAGATAAAGGTGGTGAAAATAGTAGCAAAGAAAGACGATGAGAGTGACAAGGAAAGTTAAGGACAAAGAAATAGAGTTATTCGGTTGTGAAGACGTATGTGTGTGTAAGAATTCAGAGTACAAATCAAAGATATATAATATAGAGTGTGAGCAAGGAAGGAAGAACCCGAAAATATTTCAACAACTTGAATTCGAACCGACCGGCCCATTTTTAATCAAGAAATTCTCCACATTAATAGTGAATATCTGGCGTATGGTACCGTAGGCATTAGAACTGTACCCACAGTTTGCCATAAACACGAAGGACACGCCAACTTATCTCAACTCTCTACAAAAGCTGGTAATGCTGCTGAGCGACGCGTCGTTCCCCCCAAAAAAAGAAATATCCGTTATTTGCCATAATCGCGCAGAAATGGCACTTGCAAGCGCTGGAGCCGGTGAAAACTCGGGAATTCAGAGCCTTAAAAAAGAACTTCAACGCGTGCCGTGGTGACTCTTTTTGGTGTGGGCATACGCATTATTTCATTATTTTGCATCTGTCTTTTAGCACCCGCAGAATTGAAAGCCAAAGGGCATTTCTTTTAAAGCCAAGTCAAAGCCTGGATTTTTTTTTGATTTTTCTACCCATCATGTTCTCTGCTCTCAGCAAGACGTCAATAGCTGCATTATCGAAGGTTTACAGAATTCCTAAAGTTTCGCTTACGCAGACTTCAGCAAGAATGGCCTCCTCAACTTCGAATGAAGCACCCCTTGACGCTTCCAAGCTTACTGTCACTAAAACTACTACCCCAAAAGAGAAGCTGCCTAATGATTCACTTGTATTTGGCCAGACATTTACCGACCACATGCTGACTGTTGAGTGGAACGCTGGCAAGGGCTGGTCGGCTCCCGAGATCAAGCCCTACGGTAACTTGTCCCTGGACCCATCGGCATGTGTCTTCCATTATGCTTTTGAGTTATTCGAGGGACTCAAGGCATACAAGGACTCGAAGGGACAGATCAGGATGTTCAGACCCGACAAGAACATGGAGAGAATGAACAAGTCTGCCGATAGAATCTGTCTGCCGACGTTCGACAATGAAGAGCTGATCAAGCTGCTTGGCGAACTCCTCAAGCTCGACAAGTCGTTCATCCCAGAAGGAAGAGGCTACTCTTTGTATATCAGACCTACCATGATTGGCACTACTGCTGGGCTTGGTGTTGGGACCCCTGACAAGGCCCTTTTGTACGTCATTTGTTCCCCTGTTGGACCATACTACAAGACCGGGTTCAAAGCTGTTAGATTAGAGGCCACTGACTACGCCACGAGAGCGTGGCCCGGAGGTGTCGGTGACAAGAAACTTGGTGCCAACTATGCTCCTTGTATCAAGCCCCAGCTCGATGCCGCCTCTAGAGGTTATCAGCAGAATTTGTGGCTCTTTGGTCCCGAGCAAAATGTGACTGAAGTTGGAACTATGAACTTCTTTGTTGTGTTCAAGGAGTCCAAGACTGGAAAAAAGGAGCTGGTGACCGCTCCTCTGGATGGAACAATCCTCGAGGGTGTTACTAGAGACTCAATCTTGAGCTTGGCCAAGGAAAAGCTCAACCCTGACGAGTGGCTGATCAACGAAAGATACTGCTCTATTAAGGAGATTGCCGAGAGGGCTGAAAATGGTGAGTTGGTAGAGGCCTTTGGATCGGGTACCGCAGCCGTTGTATCTCCAATTAAGGAGATTGGCTACAATGGTAAGGACATCAACGTCCCACTGCTGCCAGGTGAACAGTTTGGTGAGCTGACAAAGCAGGTTGCCGACTGGATCGCCGCTCTGCAGTACGGCGAGGTTGACAGCCAATGGTCGAGAGTCGTTGTTTAGAGTGTCTTTAGAAGAAGTTCGTTACTTCATATTATAGATAATTAATTGAACATTTTTCCATTCGGCCGCAGACTCCATCATGATACTAACGGTACCGACCCTTCTTGGAGCTCCTTTCGTAGTCGCGGCCACGTCTTTTAGCCGGTGGAGGCACATACCTGTCGTATGATTCGTTCCTGTTGTCCCTCTCATCGCGATTATTATGGGGATCTCTTACGTCACGATTGTCTTCTGGATACCTTTCGTTTCTTCCTCTGTCTCTCTCCCGATCTCTGTTCCTTCTTTCCCTTTCTCTATCATCTTCTCTGTCTCTTCCATCCCTCCTTCTACCATCCTTTGGGTCCTCGCTACGCCTGGGTTCTCTATCAAATTTTCCAGATCCAGACCTTGCTGGGGGTTTGCTGGATGGAGGAGGCAAAGGCGCCAATTTGTCATCCATGGGCTTTGATCTGTTGGCCGGCGCAGGAGAATGTGATTTGGAACCTTTGTCTACTTGGGCAGACTGAGCTGCTGGTCCTAAAGGTTTTGATGGCCCAGATGGAAGAGAAACCGATGAAGGCGCGGATGGAATACTCGCTTCCTTTGGAGGCAAAGCACTTGCATCCTCTAGGCTAGCCACATCTTGTGCGCTTTTTTTCTGGGCTGCTAGTCCTTTCTCTGCCTTCAATCGCTGACGTAACAGTTCAGCCTTTGTGATTCCTTTGTCCTCGTTTTCATCTTTCCCTCTTGCTTCTTCCGAAGCTGTATTTTTCTCATGGGTCTGTCCACTATCAGATGCGGATCCCGCCGGCTTTGAAGGGATACTTGGCACCTTGTTGCTCTTTCCTAAACCAATGAGTCCGTATGGCTTCGCTGCTGATACTGGTTTACTGGGGATAGTGACTCTTTGGTTACCACGATGAGAGTCCTTTTGGGCCTCCATAAGGGCTTTCCTTTCAGCTTCGTCCTGCAACCTTTGATTATCAGCTGCGAGTTCCCTTTCCTTAGCCCTGATCGCTTCACGCTTGTTCATCTGCAACTTCTTCTCTTCCTCTTCCATCTCGTAAAATTCCCACATCGGCAACCACTCGGTTTTTTTAGAGCTCAAGTGACCAATTAGGGCGTTTGCAGCTAGCACCAGATCCTGTCTGGACTCCTCCTTCGATACTACAGTCAGCTTGCGTAAAATTGCTTCAGAGTGGTCCTCCACAACTGGGTACACGGTCAGTAAACCCTTGAGAAAGTTGATGGCATTGTGCAATGTTGAGAAGTTCTTCGAGCTCAACGAGCTGGTGATACAAGCAGTTAAAGTCTTGTGCCAGTTAAACAACGCCCTTCTAAACAGCTGATATGACAAAGGCTCTTCAGAGCCAGGTGGTACCATACCTTTTAATACCTCGTTTGGCCCATCTTCATCAATCTCCATAGAGTCTCCATCCAAATTTGGACTCGAGGTACCCAAAGCCTCATTGGTGTACACAGATTCTTTTTTCCACCATGTCTGTAACTTCTCTATCAGCAAGCAGTAGAAAAGACCAAAATTTTCCGTCTGGGAGGAAGTGCAGGTGAAAAATGTTTGGTTTAACAACCCGCTATTGAACAAAGAGTCTAGCAACAAAAGTGTTGGGTAATTTGACGTTCCCATCTTATGAGCAAAAAAAAGGAACTCAAAGGTGTAAACTGCATCAAACGAGGAGTGTACCAATCGCGGTAGATAGCAATACTCCAATATGGCTGACGCAACGTTTTTGGCCTCTTCTCCAGTTTGAACTTCACTGGAAATCCAACTACTATTTTGCTGAGATACCAGCCTTGTCACAAATTCAAAGTGCTTCTCGTGCTTACTCTCATCGCCTTGAAACGTTTGAGAAACTGCACGATAAAATTCCAAATCATCTTCTATTCTCTTCTGCTCTTTTCTCAAAGTATCACGGGAACGCGACGCCATTTTTGATGACCGCGTCAAAGTAGAGATCGATCGGTTGACTTTCTTCAGCTCCTCTTTATAGTCCACGGAACCATAGTTGATATCGTAAAGAGAAAGCACCCAGAACATCACGTAGAACTCAGGAGAGAGTATGTTCCAGTCAATATCCTTCATGACATCTTGCAGTGGTACAATTACATCGTTCTTCAGCCATGAATTATCTATTTCGCTTTCCAACTTCTCCATGAAAACTCGTCTCCATAACTGAAATCCCCACTTGGGGCTGATATCATAGTTAGAAATGAGCTCGTGGGGCCTTAGCATAACTTCAAATAATGTGTTAGAATCCAAATTCTCTGAAACGACTGAAATAAACATGTGCACTAATGAATCCAAGTCATCCGCACGCTGGCTTTTCACTTTCAAGGGGTACTGCGAGTTGTAGGAAATATTGTCGGAAAACGTGCAAAGGAGAACAAAGATTTGAACAAAAAAGTTGGTGTCGACAAGGGACTTTAGCAAGCTCTTAGATTCGCCCGTACTCATAAGTCTCTTGTCCCTAATGACTCTGTATATCAACTTTTTTAGACAAGCTCCCGCGTTCAAATACTCAATCTGGCGGGCAGTCAAATTACTGATGTTTTCAATGCCACTCATAGCCGAGACAATCTCCTGCAACAAAATGACCATATCTGTAGAACCAGAGAATAAAGACTTCACAATGAGCGTCAAAATGGGGCCCAGATTGATACTAGCGTGCATCTTTCTTGCTATTTGTCCGACAAATTTTGCGAGGTTCTGCAACCATGGCATATAATTGAGCCCGTCGTCCTGCAGAACTGGACGGTTCGAAGCAAGGCGGTTGCAAATTTGGAAGGATAGGGCGTCCCATCCAAAAGACGTGAAAAATCTAGATGCGTCTACAATCAGGTCTCTTAAGTTATCGTAGTTTTCAACCTGCTCGAGAAAGACGCTGGAACAAGTGAGAGGATTATCGTAGGAGACCTTTGCTAGCTGTCTCATCATCTGACTGGCATTAGTGTTGGAGAGCCTCTTTAAAACGTCTTTGGTCTTTTTCTCGGTAGTATTGTTTTGCAACTTAAGTTCCAAGTTTGTCTTCACAGTCACAGACTGGAACTCTCCATAAATGTTATAACGTGTTTGTAACGGATAATGTACACTGAGCACGCTAAATGCTTCATCAACAACGCTCATGTTCACCCCAACAAACGGTAGAGAAGGGAATATAAATGTCCGGTAGTAGTCAAGCCATTCTTCCTTGTCGCCGCCCGCCTCCAGGTTCTTCGCAACTAACCGTACCAGCTTCGTGAAGAGAGCAATGTCTTTACCAATTTTGACCTGGTTGAAACTGAGAAAACGCTTTGTCAAATCAATGAGTTCATCGCCGTTGCTGACGGTAGGGATCGCATACCTGTGCTTCCTAGTCTGCCGAGAACCTGTGATTCTTTCAATTACAGAGCTTTCAAGAGGCTGGGCAAATTCTCGGTAGTATGGGTCAACAATGTCGTTCATGAATTCGTTAATTAGCTGGCAGATTTCATCGTTTACAAGGGGAAGAAATGGGAACTGAGAAAGAATAAACACGCTCTGATCGTATAGTCTATGGGTGAGAAGGAGTTTCAGCAGATCCGATTTATGATTAACTCTGATCTCTGTGGGACTCTGTATATTTTTAGTGTCCTCCACAGTTTTTGTTTCAGGCTTGGATTTTAAACCGTTGTTTCGGGAGTCGTCATCATCGTCATCATCGTCCATGATCAACGGAGCAGCAAGGGCCAATGCCGAGGCGCTGGCTGTGGATACCTTTTCCTTTAGCCCTTCCTGGTAACTTTCAAATAGCTTGACCATCTCCGCATCTGCTGGTTTTAGTGAGTTGAATATGGTATTGAAATCTAAAAAGTTCTCTTTTATCAACAAAACAATGACCTTAAGCTCCTGAATGTGCGACGTTTCGGGATGGTCTGATAGGTACTGCACAATAGTCTGCAGAATAGTGCTGTTGGCACGATTCTGAGTAGCTTGCCCACTGGTTTGTTTCCACCAGTGGAGAGACTTCAATATACTCATGCAGGTCTCCTGATGCTCGTCCACCTGAAGCGAAAGAATGCTGAGGATCAGCAGAAAGCATCTATTTGTGTCAAGCTCATAGTATGCAATTAGCCTGTCAACAACCTGACAGTAATAGAATACCTTGGTAGCGCCTAGGTTGTCTTTGAACAGGCATGCTGTCTCTGCGATGAGCCTCGAATAACCCTCGCTAGACTCGTGCAACGATGAATAAATAGGTAACCCATATTCCTTTTCTCTGATGTGCAGGTAGGATAATCGGCTGTAATCTTTGAACAGTTCCGCTTTCTTCAGCAAATCTATGTCTAGGTACTCTCTTTTAAACTGCTTGTCGATCTTCAGCAGCCGGATAAGCTCTCCATAAACATCGCTTTTGGGAAATGAAGAGAGTTGAACAAGGAACTGAACAGATAGCTGCTGTCTAGACTTCAAGTCCTGTAGGCTCGCTATACATGTATTAACAAGCTCTGCAACCTTTTCCGTCGATAGTCTGTCTGGATATTCGGAGAGCACAATGCCCACCTCGTAGAACAAGTCATGGGTATCTACTTCGCTAGCATTTACCTTGGACGATATGCTCTCGACAGTGGTCTGCCAATTGTTGTCTGCAATGCTTTCATCCGACAAAAACAACCACTCATACGGCAGAGCCATATCGGCTGAAGCTTCAGATGGCATAGTCCAGTGGGTTATTTGAAGTAGATTGGCTTGACACTGATGCTCTACGCTTCTTTCTGGCGATTGTTGAAACCAAAAATGTGTGCAGGTGCGAGCTCAAAAAATGCGTGTGCATTTTTCTCAGTTGAAAACTTACCCTCATCCTTCCTTACTAGCAAGTTATTACGGTCTAACTTCATTTTAGAGATGGCCGACAAGATACGTGAACGGCAAGTGTTTGAAGCATTACAAAGCAAACATGTTTTTCTTGGTACAGCAGACACTGATCGAACGGAATTTCTCACGAACCTGAAGAAAGACACATTGTCGTCAATAGCAAGCCATCCTACATTGTTAGAGCACGCTAGTGTCAGTCTGAACATGCCGAAACGGCTTGTGAGGCAACAGCTACTGGAGAAAATGTTAGAAGCAGGTTCAAATGGGAATCCATAGCTACAGTACAGACGGTACAAACAGTACATAAAGGGCACAATAGAGTATCATTTCAAGTAGTCCATAAAGCCAATTAACTCAGGCAAGCAATGGAGCTTGCTCGTTGTTACTTGTGTTAGCATTGGCAAAAGTCGTTCCGGTCAGCACTAAAACAGAAGCAATCAGATCAATACCTGCAATAATAAAGGCAAAGAGCCACTGGAATGCAATGACCTTGGTGAACAGCTGCCCAAAACCAAGGCCAAATGACAGGGCACTCATAGCCAATCCGAGTGACCAGTCTCTGTACAGAGTCAGGAAAGTCAGGGGTGTGATCAAAAAGTCCCAAACAAACAAGTTGGCGAGGATTCTCGCCAATAGTGAGTGGTTGTGCGAGTGAAACATAGTGGCTCCGTTCCAGAAGATGGCGTAAATGTTCCAGGCAAACGGAAGGCTGACCAGCGAGACATGGATCAGCAGGTGATCATAAAAGCTCTTGAGTGCAACGGTGTTGTGCATATAATAGAGCGAGGTCAAATTGAAAAAGTTGGCTACCAGTAAGATTTCCGAGATGATAAACGACTCGTGTTTGAAGTAATAAGTCCAGAAGAAATGCAACACATTGTTAATTGCAAAATGGTAGCCCACAACACTTAAAACTTTACCCTGGTCGGATCCAGTGACAGTGTTTCCCTGGCTGAATACAAAAGTGGCCACCGATAGTAGCTGAAGGGCCAAGTTCACAACCCAATAGCCAATGGTCACTGGCAAAAATCCAGTAAATGGAGTTTGGTAGTGCTCACCCGAGTGGGAAAGAGCAAAATAAAAAATGGTTCCATATACGGAGAGGGCGAAGGACACGATGACCACGACCTTCTTTGCGAACAATTGCGATTCCTGTGTCATGATTGATGATTGATTGATAGCTCACTGACAATTGATTGGCAACTATCTGAGACTTGCAGAACTAGATCCGAGAAAATCGGAAGAAAAGGCAAGGGCAACGCTTATGATTTATATAGGCATATGACGTTTTTGCATGCATGCAATTTAAAAGTTGACATTTCGATGGTTGCTATTTTATATAGCGAGAAATGCTTGAGTATGCCTGAGTGATGTTTGTGATATGTGATGATTCATTTACTATTACCGTGGGGCATGTCGTTTACAGGGCTACCCCACGATTGGTAATAATCACCATTCAGCTAACCCCAGTATAACTCAATGTTTTTGTCAACCCCGAGTCTGCCAGTAATACACCAAATGCAGCACAGCCTTAATAGCGTGTGGTGGATTTAACGCAGGTTCTCTCTTTACAGAGCCTGCACAACTTGCAGCCTGCATATTCGCGTAATTCGCTGGCATTTTTAATAATCTATATATAAAATATATATGAGACATATTGTTAACAGTTTCTTTCGTTAGCGATTCTTCGAGATCGTGAAGCCCGTACCTTTCTTCACTTTAGCAACGGCAATTGCATATTCCTATGCCAATCACATTTGAAAATCTCCCGCGTGACTACGACAGGCTCCAGGTGCCTGTGTTTCTTCTCAAAGGGAGGTCATCGAATGCCTCGGCGGGCTTAGTGGTTGTAATTAATAAAGGCTTCCCCGTGCAATACTATGAAGTCACAGACGGGTACTTTAAAGCCTTTATTCATTTAGGGAGTCCTGGAATTAACACCCTAACAATCCAGCATATAGACGGTGAGTTTCAAAATGGCTACCCTGTGATTCCAGCCAAAAGTAAGATCTATGATCAGGTTGAAGTTAGTGTACAGTATGATCCCATCCAGGATAGGGAACTGGTGCCCAAAGTTCATCTGTGTTTGCTGCTTGGTAGTGACTCTAAGGGCTTCTACGATTGTCCACGTGACAAGGCCCAAAGAGAAGGTGTTAGCCTGGAGATGGCCGTCCGGAAAATGCGAATAGGGGGCAGAATTATGCAAGCGTTCACACAAGATGAGATGTACAAGAATGGACTGGGTAACAGGTGTTTCCGTTTTGTTGAGGAGGAATCTTTATCCACAATTAGCAGAGTGAATGAGCAGCAGGGCGCTGTGAGAGCTGACGAGATTAAAGTGCATGTAATCCGATGCAATAAAACAGTTGCCCAAATTACAGACGCAGACATTGCACAACAGAACAAGAACGCTAAAGATTCTGGTGGGCTTTTCTCCCTGGCCTTAGATACGCTCAAGGCAAATGGAGGTCCCGATTTCTCTGACCAAGTCACTGCAAACCAGCCAGCGTTGGCTGCCTGCATGTATTTGGACGGCCATTGGGATGGTCAGCTCATCCGAGGACACGCTGCATTGGGAGGAGGGACTGATCGTATCAAGCTGGCAATATTTGGTAGTCACGGTTTGCACAGTTGGCCCAATTGTATGGAAGATGTCCACAGAGCATTTACTGACACCACGAAGCTAAGCCTGTCTGAAGTTGCTAATGACTGCGGAGAGTGTCCCTCAGCTTGGGAATGTCTGACAGTGACACTTGGAGCATTTATGCACGAAATTGGGCACTCCTTAGGCTGCCCTCATCAGGAACATGGAGTCATGCTACGTGATTACGTCACTATGAATAGAAAATTTCTTACCACTGAACGGCCCTGTATACGTACAAGAAAAGGCTCTCCATGGGGGCCAGTTTTAACCAGGGATGAACCTGGATGGCATAGATTGGACTTACTTCGGTTTTTGTATCATCAGGCATTCATCATTCCTAGCGATCTCCTAGACACAGCTTTTAGACCCCTACAGCTGAGACATAACCAGGGCATGAAGTGCCCCCAAGATATGAACCCTGGGCCATCACTCATGGCATTAGACAGTGATACTTTGCAAATCAGTAGCGATACAGGCGTCTATCTGGTGGAGTGCTATGTAGGTGAGTGGTCGAGAATTCACTACGAATACCTTCCTCATATGTACAGAGGCGTGGGGCCACAGAAGATAATAATATTGAAGTGGAGCGTTCTACAACAGCAGTTGGCTTCGCAATGGAAAAACAAGCCGGTAAAATTAGAGGCCTTATGTGTAGGATTCGGCCAGAGACACATTGACGATCTTAAAAGGTTCCTAGACGAGCAAAGTAGAACTTTTCCCGTGAGAGCTTTTGGAAGACAGTTGGCGGTGAGGTTCAGTGAGCCCTATGGGAACAAAAACGAAGGTCGCGATAGTCAGGCTTTAATTAATCCTGATAGGCAACTGACTGTCATTCGAGTGACTCACGGTTACGCTCTTGACGGAGTAAGCTTTTACTTTGACGATAAAACGTCAACTGACTTTGGTAACTTGAAGCACCATTGCACGGACTTCAAGGCCGGCGCCGGTGAGTATATTGTGGCTGTCTCAATCCGTTCCGGTCTCTGGGTTGATGGAATCCAATTTGAGCTGAGTTCCGGGCGGGTCTCGCCATGGTATGGTAATCCGAACGGTGGGTCGCTGCATCGGTTTGTGCCACCGCAAGGAACGAGAATATTAGGGCTCGACGGCAAAATTGGCGCATGGGTGAACAGGGCGCGGGTGGTTTATGGTTAGTGATTGATAATTTTGTATAGAGTTTTGACGTATTATGCTAGATGAATTCCAGTCACTGCATAGGCCGGGAATTCTGTTGAACGCCAATAATGTAAACAAGTATACTTAAACGGATATCAATAGTAGCTACTGGCGGGCTTATGTTCGGTACTGCTGGGGAGGCAACTAGGCTGAAAGGGGGCTGACTTCGGTACTGGAACCTCAATGCTGTCGGGAAGTTGAGGAGAGTTAAATAGTAACGTTTGTGATACAGTGTCTGGCGGTATCACAGGCTGAAAGGCAAGCATTTCATTTTCTTTTTTAAACTTGAAGAATAGGCTGATAAGCAAACGGTCTACCTGCCGCATATGAAGGGAGCAAAACTTCGGTAGTGAACTCACAACGCTTGGTTTCAATGCAAAACTGCTTCCCTTTTTGTCCAGGAGCTTGAAAAGAGATTGTGTTAAAGAGGATGCGTCTGTCTTGATGCGCAGTTTAGCCTTGACGGTATTCATTTCAAGCGAAACGCTAAGGGCGTATTGCACCAATGAAAGGGCAGTGCCAATCTGAGATTTATTGTAATAGTTTATTGCCAAATAGTAACAGTAGCACACCTCAAGATACGTCAGAAAACTAGCATCAGGCTCGGTTCTTCTCAAACGCACGATCGAAGTCTTTTTCTTATTGCCAGAATTAAAGGAAACCGTGTTGTTATACACTCCGATGATTGATCTTGCCATGATATTCACGAGCTTTGGATCAACGCTAACCACCTCATTCTCCATTGAGTCGCGAAACTTTTTGTAAGTAGCCCAGTTATTTTTCAGTACAAAAAGGTACTGTATCAAAGTCTCTGTCTCTATATAAGCAAGGTTCACTTTGTTCTCATAGTGGTTTGAAATACCACAAGTTCTCGCAAACTCGAGTAGTTGTATAGAGTCTCGGAGATGATTCACAGGTTTGAGCCATGCCCTTTCGTCGATTGAATCCCACGTCTCAAGATTTGTTGTTATTGAGTCTGTAGCTAGCACTACATTCATGCTGGCTAAGCTTATTATGGAACAAACAATTTCGTCTTGAAAGGACCAGTTCATTTTCCTATTATCGCCACTTGATATGGTATCGTTGACATTGTCCCATGGAACCTTGGCTAAAGGGTCCAAATAAAAGGGCAGAGATTGCGCCTTTAACA
The DNA here is from genome assembly GCA_003706235.2 of Wenyingozyma naganishii. NCBI lineage: Eukaryota > Fungi > Ascomycota > Pichiomycetes > Pichiales > Pichiaceae > Wenyingozyma > Wenyingozyma naganishii. Next base: position 219,233 of record PPKS02000007.1, on the reverse strand, counting down.
ATAAATAAGAAGCCGTCACATCTTCCCCTTCCTCCTCAGCTTCTTTTTCATAAACGGCTCCAAATAAACTGTCGATATATTCGTGTAATTTCCATACTGAGCTCATAAGCCTAGTCTTATCGATGGAGTTTCGTTCCAGTTCCAGACTACTCTCGGCGGCACGAGCTTTCACTCCCCGGACTGGCTGCACAATATTCGAAATGGAAGTGAACACATGTGACATACCACAAAAAACAGAAGACTGGCTAATCCTGAACTGACTATGTTATGGCTAGTTAAAGGGTCCTGAAGAGCGTGGTGCTCCTGATTAAGGATATGTAGTGCCTGCATGACAGGTGTTAGTACACCTGTGCACCATTTAGTTATGAAAACGCTCCCATGCTATTCAGAGACTGCGGCCCAGTGCTTAAAGTTTTCCGGCGGCAGCATGCAGGAAGTCATAGATGGAACTTGACGTTCTGGAACAAGCCCGCAACGGCGAAAAAGCGCGCAGCCCAGACTAAGGCAAGCTCGGAGAATAGCCTCTAAGCACCACCGTTTTCTTTTTCATTTAACAGCTGTGAAATTGTGAACAATTAGCCCTTTTTAATGCGGTTTGCTGCACAATTATGCAGATTCATGCATATTTATGTACTATTCCCTATAAAAAGGACATTTTTTTACCCTCACTAAGGGCATTCTTTTTTTTGCCAAATGAATCATTCAATTGGTGGGCGATAAGTTAGTGTGCATGTGGTGACTTTAGCGCTTGGCGTATGAGTAGTGCACTGTTACCTCGCTTGGCTCTGATAGTGGCACCGTTTTTTCTTTGTTTTCTTATCGAGGCGTTTTCATTCGCTGAATATTCTTTTTTACATTTGGCATCGTTTTGCTGTGGTTTTTGTATTTGTTTAAAAATGAAATGAATTTTCAGTCGCTTGACAGCTAAGAGATGGTGGCCCTTTCCTGGTAACTAAGACGTGTTCTGGGAGACTATACTTCCGCGACCAAGGCCAAGGCTGCTGTTCCGTGTGACCGCTTCTATTGTTGTGTTTTTTGCCTTAAAAAAGTACTTCGGCTTCTTATAGCCCTCACTCACACAGAAATTGGCTATTTGTCAGGGCCATCTCTCACCTCCTTTCCTGCATCATCAAACACCATTGCACTACAATTTTTGAGCATCTTGATTGCTAGCATTTATTAGCTCACTTTCCTTGCAACTCAAATGGCACAACTTATACATATAATCAAACGAGGAGTATGGCAACCAGACGCTGAGTATGACAGAGCTACCATAACGGAGCTTGCGATAGGCTCTGCAATGATCCTCCTCATGTGCCCAGGCCTGGCGTACCTATATTCTGGCTTAGCGAGAAGAAAATCAGCTTTGCACATGGTATTTATAGTCTTTGGAGCCTTGCTGATAAGTTTTTTCCAGTGGTACTTCTGGGGCTATTCTCTTGCATTCAGCAGCTCTGCTACAAATAAGTTCATTGGCAATTTGCGAAATTTTGGGTACATGAAACTTGAAGACGACTTTGGCGGGTACCCAGAGATGGTGTTTGCCAATTTTCAAGGTCTCTTTGCCAGTGTCACACTGTGTATATTGGTCGGTTGCATAGCAGAAAGAGGTAGGGTGTTGCCCTGTTTTGTGTTTATGTTCTTTTGGCTTACATTAGTGTACTGCCCTGTCGCTTGCTGGGTATGGAACAGTTCTGGGTGGGCTTATAAATGGGGAGTTTTGGACTATGCCGGAGGCGGACCTGTGGAGATCCTCTCTGGCTTTTCCGCCTTTGTCTACTGCTGGTTCCTGGGAGAAAGAAAGCACCATCTGATGGTGAATTACAGGCCTCATAACGTCTCCCTCATTACGTTGGGCACAACATTTCTCTGGTTTGGCTGGCTCGGGTTCAACGGATTCACTTGTTTAACGCCTTCGCTGAAAACTGTATATGCTATCATGAACTCGAATTTGTGTGCTGCCTTTGGCGGTATTACCTGGTGCTTACTGGACTTCCGCATTTCGAGGAAATGGACTACCGTTGGGCTTTGCTCTGGTATTATATCTGGCTTAGTGGCAGCGACCCCCACCTCGGGTGTGATACCTCTTTGGGCCAGCGTGGTGCTTGGAGTGACTTCGGGAATAGTGTGTAACTATGCCACAAAGATAAAGGTACTGCTCAGGGTCGATGACTCCTTAGATATTTTGGCAGAGCACGGAATCGCAGGTGTGATTGGGCTTCTATTCAATGCTGTTTTTGCATCGTCCACCGTTCTCGGTTATGACGGATACACAGACCACCCAGGTGGATGGATAGACCACAACTGGAAGCAAATGTACAAGCAGATTGCTTATATAGCAGCCACGATTGGCTACTCCATGACCGTCAGTGCCATCATCCTCTTCTCTATCAACATTATCCCTGGTCTAAACCTCAGAGCTGATGAGTACGCCGAAGAGAGAGGTATGGACGAGGACCAAATTGGCGAATTTGCCTACGACTACGTTGAAGTGAGGCGTAACTTCTTTGACATGTCCCATTTTGACGGTGAAATCAGCCCGCGTCTCGAAGCCGAGGCGTCCAAGGTTATTCTTCCGAATGAAAAGGATGGCGTGAGAGCGAGTCACGCAAGTAATGACAAGAAGGAGGCTAACGCAACTGCTGAGGCTGTCGATACTAGTCTCGAGGGTTAGACAAAGCTACAGGGTTAAGTTTAGTTGGATACGCTATTTATATTGTAATCTAGATAATGTTTGCATATGCGATAATGGGTGTTTAGTTAAGGGGCGTGTAGAGGCGAGTTGCGAGACTACGCTTCCGGTGACCGGCGCTACGCGACGTTAAAACATACAATCTTAGAGCAAATACACATTTCGAAAGTTTTTCTGGTAATGGTCCGCTCACTTTTCTACATGTGCCGGGAGTCGGTCTAAGCCTGATACTTGTTGTCTATTCCTGGTAGCTAACACAAACTTGTGTATTAAAGAGCTGATGAAAGGAGCCAATTTGTGAGCAGGAAGACTAATCAGCACAACACATCCCTGCACCATATGTAAATACCTCATCCCCACGCCCAGGCCGCCCAACAATTGCGTGCCATGTGCTTCGGTGCATCGAGATTCCACTGCCGAATCCGGCTAAAAGAACGACCCAGCGCGTGCTCGCGGAATTTTGTTGGCTCTTTTGGTTACAAGTGTTTACGCTTGCGAACATCCGCGAACATTTTGCGAATTTACACTTTTGCTTTTTGCGTAGTGCGTGGTGCGTGCGCTTTCATTTTCACCTTAATTTAACCCAATTCTCGATTCTCAATTCAATTGGCACCCACAACAACACACTCTCTTCTTCCTTCATTACCCCAATTAATTTCAATCAATCTATCACAATGGCTCCACCAGCGTTCTCCGATATTAGCAAGCAGACTAACGATGTCATCAACAAGGACTTCTACCACCTTGCTCCCGTCTCTCTGGAATTGAAGACTGTTACCCCAAACAACGTCGCCTTCACTACTAAGGGTAAGGTTTCCGGTAACAAGACCTCTGCTTCCATTGAGGGTAAATACTCTGACAAAGCTTCCGGTGTCAGCCTGACCCAGGGCTGGAACACTGCCAACTCGATTGACACCAAAATCGAGCTTGCCGACACTTTGTCTCCTGGCCTCAAGTCCGAGCTTGTTACCTCTGTCATTCCAGGTGCCAACAGATCTGTGAAACTTAACCTTTTCTTCTCCCAGTCTTCTGTCAATGCCAGAGCCTTTGTTGACCTCTCTAAGGGTCCAGTCTTCAACGGTGACGTCACTGTTGGCCACGACAAATTCACCACCGGTGGTTCTCTGTCCTACGATGTCAAGTCTGCTACTCTGACTGGCTACGCGGCTGCCATTGGTTACAAGGACCCACTCTACGCTCTGTCCTTGGCTGCGACCAACAATCTGTCCGTATTCACTGCCGGATACTACCACAAGGTCTCCCCTCTGGTTGAGGTTGGTGCCAAGGCTACCTACGACTCTAAGTCTTCTTCTTCCGAGCCTGTTGCCGTTGAGGCCGCCACCAAATACCAGCTTGACCCTACCGCCTTTGTTAAGGCTAAGGTTGCCGACTCTGGTATCCTGACTTTGGCTTACTCCCAGCAGCTGAGACCCGGTGTTACCCTGGGTCTGGGTGGTGCCTTTGACACCCTGAAGCTGAACGAGTCCGCCCACAAGCTTGGTTTGTCTCTGGCTTTCTCTGCTTAAGTGGTAAAAAATGTATTATCTGGATTGAATGTGAGCAGTAAAATGTGATATCAGTTTATTCTATACTCATTTTCGCTGTCATCTACTCATCTATATAACTATTTACTTCTGTTATAACCGAACAAACGACGGCTTTGTATCATGACATACTTTGATAATTGGCTTAAATGTCTCGATGAACTCGAGGTCACCCTCACCTTTCTCTCTTGCAAACTTGCCGTATTCATCAAACGTACCACTCAATGACCAACCTTGCAGAAACCGGCGTATCAGCCCTACTAGAACGCCTACTCTATGCTTACCCTTATTCGAGTGAACTAGTATAGGGTAATTATTCTTGTTGGCAATGAGGTTCAACATCGTGTTCATTGCCACCTCGTCGTTGAAGGCATGTTGCGCGCCAAACGAGCTGGGCGGCTTTATTTTGAAGAATCGTAAGCTTATTTGTCCGTTATGACTATTGATCCAATCGTAGTACTGGTAATTGTCTGTCTTATCTCCCAGATAGATGATCGTTTTCAGGTTCAGAGTGTCCAAGAACTCAAAGTTTGTCGGCTGAGGGTGCCCGGAGCGATAAATGTATGACTCAACTGTGCTGAAGTTGATGGGCGGCACGTACTTCGGCTTAGCGTCCAAAATTCTGAGTGAAGTATATGTATGCTGTACGAAGTCGATATCTTCCGTATCTACATTGTCTGCGTTGTTTATATTTGAGTCTATTAGTTCTTGATCATTAATGACTTGCCCTTCTATGCCTTTCAGCCTTGTGTTGTCATCATCTTGCCCCTCGTTATCTTCATTTGTCTCTGCATTCTCCGATCGCACATTTGGCGGTATGACTCTATTATTTTGGCCGCTCATATCGAGCTTAGTGCTGGATTGAGTACGTAACAAATGCTTACGTTCATCATACTGCTTCAACTGATTTAATAACTGATCTCCTTGCGAAAACATATGTGAGTTTGCGACTGTCAAATGGAATGAGATACGCTATTGACTCCCCACGTGATACACTAATGCAAAGCTACTGAGCTGTAGCGGTTTGATGAGCTGGTGCACAGATGTAAGTCTTCGATTCCTTGACTCAGCTGTATATCTGTTGTTGATCCAAAGAACATGTTTGGGATAGCCTCCATAGTTAACGGAACCTAGTAAGTCTTACAAATCTCGTGCACTCATGATTATTAAGTCATACAAATATTATATAGTAATTACAAAAACGCAATCATAACAGAAACTAAATTGGTAACGCATAAGTCTCTAAGCTAAATTAAAGTGATGGTGGTTGCCAAGAGAACAGCTTCTGCTTTATCCAATCACACTACATTGCCTCCTGCAATGCATATATCTTGGAGATGTCCTGCGGAAGAGTTTCCTCGGGCCCAGCGGTTGGTTGCTCTTTCAATGGCTCTTTCTCAGCATCCGCAGACGACTTGGCCTCGTCAATAGAAGCTAACGCTGCAGTGTTCTCGATAGCTGACTGACTAGGCATGAAGATGACCTTGGCGTGGGAAGAGCGAGCCATGTTCTGCATAGCGTCAAGATATCTGATCTGCATAGCGGGTTTGGAGGCCAAGATATCAGCTGCCTTTCTCATGAGCTTAGCAGACTCCACCTCGGCTCTGGCTTTGATAATCTTAGATTCACCATTTCTCTTAGCCTCGGCTACTTGAGAGAATGATGAAGATACCGAAGGTGGCAGGGTCATGTCTTTAATTAAAATAGCCTCAATTCTTACACCCCATGATTTCACTGGGCCAGAGATAATCTCCTCAATGATCTCTGCGATTTCTTCTCTCTTCTCAATTACATCCTGCAAATTTCTAGAACCGACGACCTGTCTCAAGGTGGTCTTGGTTCTTCCCATGATTGTGTCATGCAGGTTATCGATGGTGAAGTAAGATTTGTGTGGATCCACGATCTGGTAGTATACCACACTAGTCAGCTCGACACTGACATTGTCCTTCGTCAGACAGTTTTGTGATGATATAGGAAGGGTCTGCAGCATGATGTTTACTCTAGCCAACTTCTCAGAGTAGGGATTGACCTTAATAAGACCAGGGTCAGCGCTTTTATACAACTGACCAAATTTCGTTACTAGTCCGACCTCACCCTGGTCAATGTTGACGTAAGGATTAGGGCAACAGAAGCAACATGGAACCATACCTAAGACTCCAAAGACTTCTCCTAATTTATTGATAAAGCTACCATAGCAACCTGGGTCAGAAACTTCCCATTCAAACTTGTACGACTTTTGGATTTCCTCTCTAGACTGAGGGGGCAGTCCAATGGCTATACGAGGTTTGATAACTTTGTCAGCGTCATAGGAATCATCCTCGCTGTACTTTGAGTGAGTGTTAAAAGTAGGCTGGGCGTCCGCTATAGGCTCAGAGTTAAAGACTTCACGGGTGTTGGTAGTGCCGTGGGCAGCAGTAGCAGAAGTGGCTGGTGCCTTCTGACTATAGTCTAATTGGTGGGACATATTGTATAATCAAATTAAATTTAAGCTGTCGGTGATAAGAGTTGAAAAAGAACCAACATGCAATTTTTTATGGGGGGAATTGTGCCCCCTTTTATATCTTCTAGTTTTTTAAATCAAAGCTTTTGGCGAAGAAAACACACTAATAAGCGCAATGTACAACAACTGGCATTCATCGTCCATGTAGCTCCATGAAGCCAATCATCTTCGTAGCCGTAACGAGGACGAGGCTGTCAAGGTCTGTCTATCAGGGTCACACACAGCTCGGTTATTCCGACGGTTGTCCATACTAGTATATAATATGACTACTGATGCACACGGCTATCGTCATGCAGTTAAACTAAGGTTACAAAGTATATTGTGTTTTTTTTGCATTATCGGTAAAAAAGATCTTTCAGGCGCAGCACGATGACGTATATTGCATATATCTCGTTTGTCTCGAAGTCATGCATGCAAAATGTGACTCTGGGGATCTCTATAGCAGGCTGATTTCGAGATCATGCACTATTGTTTTCGGGGCTTATAGTGCCGCTTCAACAAAGTTCATGATCTCGTTGGTGTTATTACGCGTAGGTGGCTCAGGTCTTGCAGCTGCCGTCGTAGGATTTGCAGCAATGTGAAAGTTTGATGGGTTCTGAATGAAGAACGGATCTTCCAAATCAAAGCCAAGCAGAGGGTCTATAGTAAAATTACCATCTATTGTAGGGAACATTGGTTGGCCATTGTAGTAGTCGAGGTTGTAGTTTACCAAGGACCGTGAAGAGAGCGTAGAGGGAAACTGTTGCTCGGGGTTTTCGAGCATGGCGTAATCTTTTCCTGGGGTGAATGAAGCGTTACAGTTTGCATCATTATTCGTAGGTGCGCCACTGGGGCCAACGTTCGTATTCGACGTTTTATTTCCATTTTGGTGTGCATACGCATATGCATTCAACCCTGTCATCGCACCGGAGTTCTCGTTTCCACCTCCGTTTTCGCTAGCCCACCCACGTTGGTACCCATTCGCTTGCTCATTTGGCCCATACTCAACAGACTGGAGATGCTCCGGAATGCTATGCAGCGTGACATTACCGCCAAACGTAGGAGGGGGGAGCGGTCCAAGCTGCGCGGCTGATAATTTCGGAGAAGAACGCCTTCTCACATGTGCTGCAATGGGAGTCAGGCTCAATTGAGAGACGGAAGCGTTTCCTAGTAGAGAGCGTGCAGAACCTGGGTTTTCGCTTCCTTTGGCCTTTGCTATAGATGTAGATGATATGTTCTCCTCATACGATTTGAGGCAATTTTCACACATGTCTATGATGTAGTGTATGATTCTAATTGTTGCTGGACGCCAAGAATCAGCGCCTGCTGCTTCAAACAGAAGCAATAATTTCTCTCTTACTTGCGCAATCTCCTTGTGGTGACCTTTCAGTTTCATGAATCCCAGATGCATCAATGTGTAAGTGACAACAAGAGTCTGATAAGCAAATGTGTAAAAAAAGGGGAATATTTCGTAAAACCGGTTTTTCTTAAACTTTGGCTTGATGATGTTGACAAGCACAATCGAGTGGTCTAGCACCTTTAGGATGGAATCGATGCACGCCTCTAACGAAGACTCGTGACTGGACATGAAGTGCTGATGAAATTTGGCTCTGTTTCCGTACAACAGAATCAAATCACACAGCGTATCACAATCGGACTTTAGCAAACAAAAATCCTCGCCTCTTCCACCCGGACATGGCCTCAGAACGGTAAAGTTTATGTCTAGAGGACAATCATTCAGCATCTGCGAAATGTCCAATTGACTCATTGCTCTGTAAGACCTTCTTCTCTTGGAAGCCTGCGTGCTTCCTGATTGCGTGTCTACAACCGGTAGAACAATTGTGCTGGATTTTCGCTCGTCATAATCTTTGGATTCTCTGATATTTCTTGTGTCTACAAGAATTTTTTCGTAGATTATCGCTTCATTTATAAAGTCCTCGTCAATTTCCTGAATCAAGTCGTATCCTATTTCGACCTTGTAACTCTCTATGAGCACATTTGTTGATTTCTTGACAAGCTCTGCTAAGGCGATCTTATAGTTGAGTCGAATTTCGTAGTTCTTTAGCAGAGGTTGGAATGTAAACGTGACTGGGTTAGGGCGTCCTAAGATTGAACACATGACCGCTGACACAAAATTAATTACGAACCACAAAGACGCCTTAGGGTCATTTTTGATGACCATAAAGCTGTTTTTGTTCTCTTCCATTAGCAACGTCTCTGCTATTTTTTCGTCGTAAACGTGGAGTCCCAGGGAATAAGCCGAACTTACAAGCTTGAACAGCAAATTCCAGCTGCGCTCAATCTGCTCGTTATAAAAAAGGTCTTCGCATTCTAACACCAATGCTCGCAAGCTCGTCAAATTGTCAACGTGGAGTCCGTTCCTCAAATTTCGGTATTGTTTATAGAGCACAGGCCTGAATTTATCGTAACTAAGCGAATATTTTTTTACTAGAGCGTCGTCTTCAGGTAGGCACCTCAAGGTTACAATGATCATCATTATTACTAGCAGCAGGTCGTCGTCATTCGACCAGTCTTTGATCTTGTTGTAGTTCTCCAAAAAGCGTATGCACGGTTCTGAGTTCAGATAATTAACATAGTGAACTTTCAAATGAAAGAACTTGCGGATCAATTGTATCAATAGTTTCCTATTCTCTGCCGATTTTGCCCTAGCACTAGATGACGTCTTTGATTTACGCCCCGAGTCATCCATACTAAGCGGGATCAATAAGGGCAGGTCTCTCTTTTCACTTATCTGTCGCTTCACGTTGATAAAATCATCCAACTCATCCATCTTTGTTTTGCTTGTGCTCAAGGACATCATGTATTTGGCGGAACTTGGCCCATAATAACGGGTATCGTCAAGCCAGTCGACTCGCTCGCCGGCATTGCTGCTCGTACTACTTTGTTGTTCTGGTATATCGTTTTGGACATCATCATGCTTGTCGTTGTCAGAATTTCGCTTTCGTAACTTTTCCTGCCGTACTTGTAACTTAAGATCTCTTATGTTGTGTTTCAGTGACTGATTTTCGTGGATCAGAGATTGAATAAAAGCATCCTTTTCCACCTCGGTAGACGGTGTCCTAGTCATATGTCCACTCTTCACTGATGAGTCTGAGTCGTTTCCATTAGTATTTCGCGCTTCTGTGGCCTTGTTGTTGTTTGCAGGGCTGTTTACTTCATCTGTGTGATGATGTTTATGATTGTGAACATGACTCTGTCCATTTGAAAACTCTTCCTCAATCTTCACAGCCACACTCTCATTCTCCTTCCCTTCTTCGCCCTCCATCAAATTCTGGATTCGAATCGAGCGGAACTTCTCGGGGTATATACATGGGATGTTCTTGGCGGAACATCGGGCACAGGGGTTTATCCGATTGCACCTTACCTTGCGTCTCCTGCACTCTATGCACGAGATTGGATACACTTTCACTGTGGTAAGCGGATCTTTCGACATGGTGAAGGAACAAACCTGTTAAAAAGGTCGTCAAGTGGGACAACTGCAATCAAAACTGAAGTACAAAATCACTTATTTGCCCCAATAGTTCACTGTCTAACGCTGTCTAATACGCGATTACCAGTGGGGCAAGGTCACAGATGAATGCAAAAAAAAAATATAAAAAACCCAGAATTTGTGGGGCGGAAGAAAGAAATATGCAGATCGATGCAAGCCTGCATGTCGCACAAGTTGAGAGTCAAGTAAGCTTTATAGAACGAACGCCTTGTCTTTCATTCGTAATACTTGTGATAAGCGGCCATGTCATATACGACGCCAACCTCGAAGACTAAGAATAACCAATTACTACTCAGAATCACAGCCGGCAACAGCTACAGTGGCCCCCACCAAATTGTGCCTGTAAACAATAAGAGCAAGCATACAGAGATCTCCTCTTCTATAGGAACGTTCAGAGTGGTGGTGAGAGTTAGGGGATTTAAAGGCTCGCGTGAACATGCAGAGGATTCACAAGAAAGCGATGACGTTTACTTTGAGAGTAATCTCCATAGAAGCGATAATCTGTCGATAGAGCTCCACTTCACTCCTTCCAGAGACATACAGGGCAGCAAGTTGCTATTTGGGAACGACTTTGACTTCCCTATAAGCAATCTTCTTCCCTATGGTTTTTCATATGGACTGAAAGTGTTCCAATGGGCGGTTGACCCCAGCGTCGAAGCCGACGTCTATTGTGATAAGCCATATTTGTATGGCAAGGTTCTGACGAGTTTTAATTTAATAGAGGTGAATGCTAGCGATCCTGACGAAGAATCAGGCAACGATAAGGGGACATCCTTTGTTACCGAGAATCTCTCCAATATAGACCCGGACATACCCGGAGATTCTCGCAAAAGACAGGCTTACTTTCGCAACAGCAGTACATTATCGCAGTTTGTGTTTGAAAAATCGAAGACATATAAACTGGACTTTTTCAACAAATACCTTTCTCTTAAAGAAAACAAGTTTCTCATCAACTTACCTGGTGGCTTTCAAATGAATTTGACAGATTCACTTTCCAACTTTTTGCAGAGCAGTGAGAGTTCGAGCTCTGTCAATTGGGTGGTAAAATATTTTGACAGCGAAAAGGAGCCACTCTCACGTGACGCCGGAGAAGTGGGCATTGTGATAAATTTTGCACTGGAAAATGTTCCACAAAAGTCAGATGATGGCGGCCATGTTAACGAGAAAAACGACCCGACCACCGAAGATAGATCCGAAGCTAATTCCGAAGGCATCGATGAAGTAGACTAACTCGTATTTTATATGTGAAATTTATGTTGCTCGCCAAAAAAATTAAAAAAAAACGTGAGAGCGGTGGGGTTCGAACCCACGCCTATTGCTAGACTAGCACCTGAAGCTAGCGTCTTAGACCACTCGACCACACTCCCTAGTTGATGAGTTGGATGTAGACGGTAAATATACATTCACTAAAGGATCAAGAATAACTGCTGCCTGGTATGATCATTGCTTGATTATTATAGAAAATTGTAATAAGTTGTCATTGTAAAGTCCCAGAACTTTAATACTCCATCCTTAATTAGGATTTCCCATTTGTATAAAGTATTGACGAATTTTGAAGTTGTGTACAATCATCAACATTGTGCCATTACTCATATTTGAAATAATTTATAAATTTAGTTTTTAGCTTCCTATCTGCGTGTAAGTTTTACTATGGTTTTTCACAGCTACATAAAGTACATAGTATTCATACATAAAAAGCGGTCTCATAAAATCGTCTTAATCAACTTAGGGCTTTTTCCAGATATTTGGCCCACTCATCGTCAGTAACAATCATTTCCTTCCAAGTACGAGCAGTGTACTCATCTAAGTCCTTCAGTAAGCGAAAGCATTCTTCCTTGTCAAAGTCCTCACCTTCTTCTCTCGCCTTATTAAATTTGTCCTTAATAGAGATCGCTCTCTCCGAAATAATTTTCATTCTGTAGTCTATCCACTCAGGGTAGAACTCATTAAATAGGGATCCAAAGTTGACCTCAGGTTTCACAGTTTTCAGGACAGAAGTTTCTGGTTTTGTTGCATCCTTTGCTCGGTACGAAGTCACTGCAGTGATTCTCTCAGTAAACCCCAGCGGAACTGGTGCCAAATGTAAAATTTCCCTGCCTTGTAAAACACAAGCTTTGCCTTTAGAGGGTCCAGGTGTTGGCAAAATCCTACCAGAGCCAGTCTTCAACAGAGTTTCACCACCAATCATGTCAGAAGTGTCGCTCAGCATCAATACACATACAAATGGATAGGAGTCTTTATGCCAGCCAACAACGGCAGGAATATCATCATATGTCTCTTCAGACATTGACCTTTTTCTTTTAGCAGTGAACTGCTCCTTCAACGCCTCATCTTCAGGCTTAATTGCAATGTTAACGTGTGCAACTTCATAGTCCATAATTGGCTCAAGATCAACACCGGCCATCGCTGATACAGCAGCTACTGTAGCAGGATGAGTCCAGGCTCTATACGTAAAAGGACAGGTCTGCTTAGCATAACCTCTGATCACACAATCCAATCCTGAAGAAGATGACATAGAGGCTCTAGCCCACTTTGAGAAAACCTCGTCTCTTAAAATTTCTGCTTTCATTATTTCCACAGCTTCTTCAGTGAAAAGCGGGAAAGGGTTGCTCACCCCAATTTCCGAAATTTGCGTGGCAGAAGTGCACCCCAGTTCCTCCATGGTTAAGCGAGAAACATTTGCGGCTTTAACTGGGTCATACGCCAGATGAATCTCCGGTTCAAATTCAACACTTATGTCTACTGTCGAAATGCAGTCGTAAGTAGGTTTTATATTAACGACATACGCTTCAATTGGAATTTTATGCCCAGGATTCCCCCGTTTCACCTTACTGATAAGTTCTGCCGTGGCCATTGTGCGATCGCTAGGCTGGCTTCGTAAAATAAAATAAAGTCACCTTCAAAGATCAGAAAGGAGCAACGAAACTGAATCATCACAAACCATCTTTTAAATACTTTCCTTTGTTATCAACTTATCAATCTTATCAACGGCTGATTAACAACTTTTTTTTAAAAAAATGTAAATTATTTCCTTATCAGTAAATTATGTTTTTAAATGCATAGAACCGACCAAAGCCGTTTTTTGACAGATATCGGAATTGTAAGGGCTATCTCGGCGACCGGAAAATAAAACTTATATTTAGGGGTTTCATGCAAAAATCCGTTAGTTAAAAAACAGTCTCATCGTCAGTATTGTGCTCCATTACGTGGTCAGCTTCCCGAAATTTGCAATCGTCTCGTCAGTTACTCTATGGTACATTTTCGAAAGATAAGACAATTGAGATCCGGGGTCAAAATCTCGGAATTTTTCGTGGATGCTATGTAATTTTTTTCTCAATTTGGACACTTCACCGCAGTAAATTCCGAGATCTCAAACTAGAGATAATGTGATGCAAACGTCTTTTAGCTCGAACACAACCGCGGCGTTTATGTCGGCAAAGAACAACACATAGTAGGTGATTTTGAAGACTCCTCATTATTTTAAAAGCAATTGACAAAAGATATTAGACGGTATATTAGCAAGCAACCTGTTATGCTGCTACATAGTAAAATGTATTCGTTATATACAGTACATAGTAGTCTAAAATGCAATACCGTCGAAAGCCATTCAAGGCGGTAACATCTACGCCACTCAGTGGCATTTGTACAATTATTGATAAGCCTGAGGCGGTATGTTAGCCTTAGAGTTCTGAAAATTCTGCCCTGCCATCTCGTAGTTCCATTGACTTTGCTCGCACAGCATGTATGTGTATTCCAAGTTCAGCTTAGTCTCTCCCATGACTCTCTGCAAAAGCAGTTGCTGCTCAGGTGAAAGTTTCGCAGCCAAATCTGGGGGCATATTAGCCAAGGCAGGACTGGCACTGTGAGAAACAGCAGTGGGAGGTGGGGTAGAAGTCGCCACAGGAGCAACCGCAGAGACATCCTGAGTATATCCCTTGCTCATCCAGGGCTTGCTGGAGCTGTAGTTCTTGAGTAAAAGCAAGTCCGAAGCGACAATGAACGAACCATTAGCGCCAGGAACAACGATCAGAGTACGGTCAAAACTCTTTTTTTCAGGATTATTCGACTGGGAGCGTGGTGGACCACGATAGCCAGTGTTTTTTTGCGAGTTACTGGACTGTGAAATCTCCAAAAAGCTACCATGCAGAACAATTTGCATTCCTCCCAAAGATGGGCATGACCATACGTCCATAGAGTAGTCCTGTGGTGACTCAATAAGCGAGTGTTTCGTCTTCGGAAGAGCCTCAAACACCTTACCAATCTGATCAGGTCCTCTAGCCAGTTTGGTCATCTTCGACTTGTAGCCGGAAATTCTCACGAGATTTCTAGAGTTTGCAATATATGCCGACCAGGAAGTGGGCGATCCTGCACTGGCAACAGCAACTCCAACATGGGAGGAATCATAGTGGTAGGAAAACTGTGAGTCTTTGCTGTACAGCTGGAGCAAGTCGAGACGAGAATTATCCCACATGTTGATGAAAGTGGAGACGAACGCAGCACCAGTCTTTTCCAGCTCTGGGGTTTCTGAAAACATAGGGACTGTAGGGATTGGAAAGCTCAAAATACGTTTCATTTTCTCCTCGTCACGAACAGGCTGTCCGTCAAAAAGAACGAGCTTAGGGAATATTTTCACAATGTCCAAATGGTAGTTCCCATTAAGGATAGGATTACCAGAGAGCACGATTTCCCTCAGCTGGTTGAATTTATTTTTGCATTTCTCAAAGAATTCCATGCTGTTGATGTTGTTGTTACTCAGAGCCAGATTTTTAAGGTTTGGGAACGTCAATCCAAGCTCCAAAATGTTGCGTGACTGTTGTCCCAAATTGTTGTTCGCCAAGTTTATCGTCTCCACTTGCAACTTCTCCTGCCCTGCCAGCTTCATTAAGGCTGGAAACATCTTGGCCGCCGTAGCTGGGGTTGAGAAGAGCCCGTTGGCGACTAAAGTGGGGTCACTGTTCATTGCGCTAAGGTCCAGCATCTTGAGCTGCGCGTTATAGCGTGAACGCAGAAAGTTCTTCAAAAGCTCAATTGTATTATTTGTGCCACCAGTGCCATTTGAAGCTCCCATGGCCGCCAAGCCAGTACCGTCTACAATTCTGATCCGCAGAGATTGCTGTGCAAATCTGATTCCACTATACTGAACTAGCGTATCAGCATCTCTCTGCGTGCGCACTGTACCGTGCAAAACACCAGTTCTTTGGTCAGACGTGACGTTCTGTAAAACTATTTTTGACTTTCTCGATAAGAAGTTGACGAGCTCCGATTCCGAGGCATTGGTCCAGCCGAGGATCTCTAAAGTAATAGCATTCTGCGCGTTGTAGTTGTTAGCCATCTGAAGGCTTTGCTGCGGGCTTTGGAACCCTGAACGAGGGTTGTTTGATTGGTATCCACCTCTTCCTCTTCCTCTGTACATTGTGTTAAATGGCTATAACCGACGATGGCAGTGCCGGATTGATATGGATACAATAGCTGAGAACGGAGACAAGAGACAAGTTGGTGATGATTGGTGTGGTGAAATTTTCATGCCGGTCAAAACTATTGGTGCACGGGTGTTAAAGAGGGTTTGTGTGTAGGCAGAAGCCTGTAGTCAACATACTGAAGAGCGTAGCACTGTGCTGTTTGCGAAATAATCTACATTGGGAGCAAATGAACCAAATGGTGAAAATAAATAGTGCTTACTGTAATTATAGACGTCTATGTTTCACTACAGTAATTATACTCAGGTTTATTGAGCTGATAATAAATAATTCCAATGTGCGTAATCATACGAGGCCACGAACGCGTCTGAGCACAAGCAGGGCAAGCTCACAATCTCTCTTGCATTGCAGCTGAGTGTTGCTCGACTCACTCAATGCCTCATGAAATCAACTTTCCGATCATCTCCATCGATCAACCCCAGTGTCTTTGGCGTAAGATACCCTCTTCTCTTTACAAAAGGAGCTCCGATATCTTCTAAAGTCTCCAGCTCGCCTTTTTCTTCCAGATGTTTCTTCACTATGAAGTTCTTATACGTCTCAAGCTTGTGCCTCCTGCATTCGATGTAGTCGTTCTTGTACAGTCTGCAAGGCTCGTTGGAGGTGTTGTTAGCGTTTGTCATACACTCCACGACTTTCTGGAACTCTGAAAAGCATCTATTAGGGCCTCCATGGATGGATACTTGTTGAAGAGGCGCCATGTCGAAAACGTAGGAATACTATGAAATGGCAAATGACACAAGCGTAGAGTGATAAACTGTTCACTAACTTGAAACTAAATCAGTACCGCCAAGTCACAGTAACACAACCATCGTGAACTTTAAACTTCTCCACTTTTGAGATCCCTTTCTCCAAATACGTCTTCCGGGGATTAAGGGTGCACGGATGTCTCAATCTGATTTTTTTTTTCATGTAGGTCCCACTTGCATAAGTATGATAGTGAAACGCCGTTAACATTGTTATGAGGTAAGTCTTTAACCTGCGCTCACCCTCCTACCTTATGGAAGCACTGGGAAGACTGAGAAGAGATAAAGCTGAGCCAGAACGGGGAAGGTCGCGCGATCAGCTTCTCAGCCGCTCCCTTGATCGACCCCCTACTGCACCTGACTTCAACAGATGGTCGGGTAGGCCAGAGAAGTCTGTGGTCCTCGCACCTGGCAAGACAATCTCCCCTATTTTATCACATGCCCTTACGCCCGAACAAGTAAATGCGTTACAAGTATTGGTGAGAATAGACGAGATCAGCGGTCTCTTGCGTTCAGGCAAATTTGTCCCACCGGAGAGGCTGCGGTCTCCATCTCCTCCTCCGGTATATGATTCACACGGTAAGAGGTCTAATACGAGAGAGAACAGGTACAGGAAAAAGCTTGAAATTGAAGGGCATGGACTGATTCAACTGGCATTGAAGACAGTGCCCGGGTTTGTTCCTCCGGCTGATTATGACTTTGAACTCAAACTGCAGGAAAAGCTGTTCATCCCATCAAAGGAACACCCCGAGATCAACTTTATTGGGCTGCTCCTGGGCCCCAGAGGTAACACTTTGAAAACGATGCAGGAGGAAAGTGATGCAAAGATTGGAATCAGAGGCAAAGGTTCTGTGAAAGAAGGCAGAAACTCAGCGAGAGTGAACCCAGAACTGAACAACTTGGAAGAAGATTTACATTGTTTGATAACCGCAGACTCTCAAGAAAAAATTAACAAGGCAAAGAAGCTTTGCCAGGCGGTAATAGACAAGGCTATATATGCTCCTGTGGGCCAGAATGACTTCAAGAGGGAGCAACTAAAGGAGCTTGCGATACTTAACGGAACCCTTCGTACAGACGAAGAAAGGTTGTGCACGTACTGCAATGAGAGGGGCCATAAGCGATTTGACTGCCCCAAGAGGCAGAACGTAACCGGTTCCCTCAATTGCAATGTTTGCGGTAGTTCGGGACACTATGCCAGAGATTGTAAGATGAAGGATGGTGCAGGTCTTCAAGGCGAAAGAGGCATACAAGGTGTCTTTGGCTCGTCGTCCGCTGTAGATTTGGAACTGGACCAGATGATGAGCGACCTTACCGGCGAGAAGAGGCCGTTGGAGAATGAGCAGGAGAGTGTAAGCGGGAATAGCGATCAGAGCGAACGGCAAGGCCAGAACAATCGTGTATTGCCGACACAGCAACACTCACAGTCACTTCTACAGTCACAGTCTCAAGCATTTTTACAGTCACAATCACATTCACAGCAGCATTCACGTCCTCCACAGCATAATTCACGCCCTCAATCGCAACAATGGCAATCACAGCGCTCTCCTCCAGCTCCACAACAGATGGCGTACGGTATGCAGCAAAATCCATTTGCAAAGAGACAGAAACTGGAGTCACCAATTCCACAAAGACCAATTGCGTCATCTTTGGCTGCTTCGCACACTTCCAATGGTTCAGGTGCTTCGAGCAATCATGCCATGGGCGCCCTTGCTCCTCCACCTACGTTAAAGGCTCCTCCTGGATTGCAAAAGCCGCCCGGGGCTGCCGCTTCATTACAACCTCCCGTTTTGTCAAAACCTCCTAATACACTCACAACCTTGCCAGCAGTGAGTAAGCCTGCCCCTCCACCCAAACCTCCAATGCCGCCTGCTGCAAGGCCGCAAGCGAATAATGTGCCTGGCAGGCCCTCCCAGCCAGCTGTACCACCTAAACAACCCCCACTTCCACCTTCTGCTGCTAAGCCACCGGCGCCTCCGCCTGGGTCCAAACCACCCGCACCCCCTTCTGCAAAGTAAATGTATATTAGTATTTATTTTACAAACGATTGTCAAAGCATAAGTTGCAATCTGAAGTATTCATTCACAGCGTTTCGCCCTGCTCCCACTTCATCGAAGAAGACTGAAGGTACGACAAAGAAAACTTGGAGAACTCGTCCGAGGTCTCCTGCTTAACCTCGACATCATCGGGAAAGTCGTACTCCAAGATTTCAATGGTCTCCCCGTCACTTGTTTTCATTGATTTTTTAACCTCCGGGAGCCTTTTCTCAACTCTAGCTACGATCTCGGGTGTGCCATGCTCACCTTCGAATTGTTTCAATGCCTCTAGCACAACAACACGCTCTTGCTGCAAACTTTTATCTTTCATACAAACGATAGCATCCTCAAACACCTTTCTTGCGCGGTCCCTAATCTCGTCGTTGACTTCAAACTCAATTTCAGATTCCGAGTCTTGCTGCCTTATACTAGCAAGTTGCTCATCTGTCGGAATAGTCAACTCAAAATAGGCTTTTGATATCCAACTGCCAACACTAAAATCAGTAAGCTCAAGGATCTTTTCATACAAAGATCGAGCTTTGTCGTAATTGAGCTCTGCAGACTCAATTTCAATATAGCTCTTAAGCAGAAATAATCTGCTCTCCACTGGAATGGCCTCTAGGCCTATGGCTATGTTCAACAAAGCTTCACAACGCGGAAGGTCGCCTAAGGAGTACTCAAAGTTAGCATATGAGAGCCAAAACTCGGGCTCTGCAGGAAAATGTTCAACCAGCTTGTTGTAGAGCACTCTTGCTCTATCAAAGGACTTCAGCTGAATCTCAAGCGCTATGTAGTACCGTATAAGGTGCTGATTAGGAGACTCACCAATAGAGCGACCTAAAAGCTTTCTTGCCCTTGTCAAATCTTCCCTTCGAAGAAGGAACTCGGCGTATTGTACCCACACTTTCACTAGCACGACCGACTCTTTCCGCAATTGGCCCAATAAGGTCGAATAAAGTAGTCCTACCTTTTCCAGGTCCTCCAATTTACCGCCTTTTTCAAGATACACAGCGTACTTTGTTATCAAATAGGTATATTTTAACCACTCTTCCTGAGTACCAGACTCCGGTGGACAAGATATAGCCTCTTCGAATATACTCCTCACTTCATTTTCAGATGTCTGCTCAACTAATGAAATGTAGATCCACCACACCTGATAGTCTCGAGGATTCTCTTTCACTTCCTGTCTGTACTTCACCCTTCTCTTTTGCATTATGACGCTATCAATATTTTCTGTGTCACCAAACTGCTTCTCAAATTGTGCGTAGCTGCTAGACAACTTCGACTTTTCAACCTCATTGAGCCTAGCGGAGCCCATCTTGTACAATTGCTGAGCTCTGTCCCAATGTTTTTGCTCAATTTCATATTTGATCCACGAAACAAAGACCTGTGAATCGAGCCTCGCTACAGAACTGAGGCTGTCCACCGCAAGCTTGTACACATTTCGCACGTTGACCTCGTCTCCGTGCAGTTTTTCAAAGGCTACCCAACTGAGCCAGATCTCTGTTTCGGGCTTCACAACTACAAATTTCTCATAAAGGAGCCTAGCATTATCATATTCTTCGTACCTTCTCTCAAATTCGATGTAAGACTTCCACACTTCGGGTCCCGGTTTCCACTGGATCCATTTATCGAACACCGCCCTAGTTGCTATCACATTCCCCAACGACTCTTCAACTCCAACGTACTGGTACCACAGTTTTTCCACTCTCGGAAGCAAAGAAGTCGCCCTATCCAGCAAGTTTCTAGCATGGTTTATATTTTTCCCCTTAATCTCTACCTGTATATAACGTATCCATAGAGGCACGTGACTATAATCAACTTCTAGTGCACGCTCAAAGATAGACCTTGCACGCTCAAAATCTCGCTGATTAATTTCAAACTCAGCATATCTCATCCATTGGCCAAAATCAAACCTGTTTCTACGTAAGGCATTCTCATATTCTGTCCTTTTCCTTCTCTGGAGTTCTGACAGCTCTTCTTTGTCCGTAATCTTATACTCTGGCGCAATTATTGGAGTCTGCCTTCGATCGTAGGCCTCCGAAATAATCTGCTCGGCAGTTATTTGGAGCTCCGCAGGTATGTTAGTCTTATCTGTCATAGCTTGAAATAAGAGACAGATACTGTGCCGTCAGGGGAGCCATCTACCATGTTGTATCACTGCTTATAGGCACTTGAATGCAAAATAATTTCACTACATCGGTGCACCAAAACACAACATAACACAACCGTGCACCGCATTGGAAAACAGGGTCAGCACCCCACCCCAGTCGCTACTACACACCCACGCGAAAAAAATAGCCTACTGGCCTTCTCCGCATTTTGTGGAGCCAGATGAGGCAAGCGTGTCTAAAGCACTTAAGCTGGCGTCAGGCTGCACAAACTTAAGCGCGTCAACCATTCACATATAAATAATAGCAATTCTCGTTTGTCACAAACTTGTTGACAAACAACGCCCATTTTGGTCTATTCACCAGAAAACCTGTGAACACTCACTTTTTGCGCACATTATCACATTCGTCCTTCTGGAATCACATGCCAAAAACCCTAAAAGTTTATTGGCTATTATATAAAGAAGGCAGAAATCACAGTGAAAGGTAATCGCAACAAGTCAAGAGTAGAAAAGAAAAGGAACTAATCGACTGTTATTCAAATTAAAGCTCACTCATACAAAATGGTATACGACTCAGTTATGCAGCACCCAACGCTGACAAAGCTACTGAAGTTTTTGGACAACTCCAATGGCAGGGAGAAGCTTCTTAGAACTCTACAATACTTGGCACGGGTGCTTTCTTTTTACCTACTGAAGAACTCGTACTCGATTAACTCAGTACAGTCGGTTAAGCGAGTCCAGGCTCTTCTAGCCATCAGTAGAAAGCCCTTGAGAGCGCTCAAGCCATTGCAGCACCTTAAGAAGTGCTCTGCTCTTGTTGATGATGAGCTGAATGACTCAATTGTGAAGTACACCGAGTTACTGAGACAATTTGGGTACGCCATATATTTTGCTCTCGACTCTGTGCAGTGGCTGAAGCAGCTTGGTATCTTCAAGAACAAACACGGTGACTTCATCTTAAAGATTGACAAGTACTGTTACTCGTTCTGGTTCCTGGCCCTTGCGGGAGGAATTCTTAACAACGTGAGAGTACTGACTGTCAACTACAGCAAGAAGACAGCACTGCAGAGAGAGTTGCTTGCCAACGCAGCTGAACCCTCGGCAGACCCTCTGGATGAGAAATTCTCAGTGGAGAAAAACAATGAGCTGATATCGGCCGCGGAGGTGGAGATCAGGAAAACGAACAGAGATCTGCTCAAGAACGTTTTAGACTCCATAATCGCCCTGGGAGGCTTGCAGGCGATCAAGGTGAGCGACGGCACAGCTGGTCTGGCTGGTGTGATCACCTCCGTGCTTGGCGTCCAGGATATTTGGAGGAGCACTAAAGTTTAGTTATTAAGGGTTGCCGGTCGGGGTTGATAGCGCTTGTACTGTTCTAGACAGCTGATCCTTTACTGTTAGCCATTTATTTATTCCGTACTGATCATCAATACTCATCGAAACTGTTTTTGCGTAACTGTTTCTTCTGTGACTGGCGTTTCTTCTCCTGCAGTCTTTTTTCATTTTCCTTTTTTATGATCTTTGACCACTTGAGCTCTCCCCTTTGGGCGTCCTCCTCGGACATGTTCACTACTCTGTCTGCGTCACTCGCTATCAGCACAGTATCGCAAAGTTTGGTTAGCACATCGTCCAGGTTTCTGTTCCGCTCTCTGTATTTTTCACTGCTTATCAATACGTCACCAGATTTCGTGAAGTATGGGAATTTGGACAAAATCATGAGCTGATCAAAGATAAATTCGTTGATCAGCTTCCCTCGGAGACCATACCACTTATTGCTCGGTATTCGCAACTGGACTTTCGATTCAGTGGTATTCACATGCTGCCCTCCGGGACCAGAACTTCTCGCGTAGCTTACTTGAATCTCCCTAGACTGTATAAACTTCCGCACATTCTCCGGGGTAAGTGCCCGAATGCCCTGCAGTATTTTCTCTTTTTCCCGGGGACTTAAGCCCTTGGGAGCATTGGAGTGTATACCGCGGAGCATTGCTTTGATCTTGACGAACATACTAGCGTCTTGCAATAATTATTAGCAATAGGAGATGCAGGAACTGTCAGCCCAATGACATCACCTCGCACAGTCAACTGATCGCTGTCACTTTTGCTTGCCCTGCTCGGGTCATTTGCTCGGAAAAAGCCGGGGCTCGGCGAATCGTTTTTTTGCTTTTTGCTTGCGCGCGCGCGGCCGTAACTCCGAAAATTTCGTTCTTTCTTCCCGACTCGCATGTAGCAAGATGATTCACTTCAGCCAGTTTGCCCCACAGCGACGTGCGCGCTATTTCGCAGTTGTGCATATTTTAGTAATAAAGGTTTTCATTTGCTTCAAGATTCCTATTTTCTCTTTTGCTTGATCTTCAGTTGCTTGCATAGTCCTTCTTCATCACCTGATTGCTTTCAATTGGCGTATATATAGACCGAGCTATTTCACTGTCCCGCCCAACCATCTTTCTAAGATGCTCAGATTCACCGTGACCCCTACTTCTTTTGCTCGTTTTACCAAATCTTTCACAGGTTCCAGACTTGCACGCTTCGATAATTTCAGAATGAACTCCACTTATAGAATTCCTTCCATTCCTCTTTATGAGAAGACTCCAGGCAACAAGGTTGACCTATTGAAGGAGATCGGAAAGGTAAGTTTGTTGTATCACGTTCTCAGTCTTTGCACACACTAACTCAAATAGCACAAAACCATCATTGTCGGTGTCCCAGGCGCCTTCTCTGCTCCATGTTCCGAGAAACACATCCCCGGCTTTTTCAAGTATCAGGCTGATTTTATTGCTAGAGGCGTCCACAAGATTGTGGTGGTGTCTGTCAATGATGTATTTGTAGTTGACGCTTGGAAACAGACTTTTAAGGTGCCACCGGGAGGTTCATCATTCGAATTCTTTGCTGACCCTACTGGTGAGTGGACCAAAGAGTTGGGCTTGCTTTTCGATGCTACTGAGATCTTTGGTAACCACAGATCTAAGAGATACGCTCTAGAGGTTGAGAACGGAAACGTCATCAAGGCGTTTGTTGAGCCAGATAACACTTCGATCAATGTCTCCGACGCTGCCAAGGTAGTGCAGAAACTAGACGGTTTGGAGTGAATTAAGACGGAGGTTGGCTTAGTAACGATAGTTACAAAGAATTTGCTACGAATTACCGAGCTTTAAGCTTGAAAAATCTACGACATCACGATTAGTCCGTTGATTAGTGTTCTATGTATCTAGTATGTACAATCAACTCAATTGTACGTTAGGAATAATACGATTATTTTGATTGCAGGTCGTCAGTGTGCATTGCCGCTCGCGGTCGCTGCATAAATGTCCCGGGATGGTGCACAGGTGTGTACCTCTGAAGAGGAATAATCCGGCTATCAAGGACTACACACACTGAAGGGCTGGCCAATGCATCGCAGGTCATACAACCATCCATGTATGACTAGAAGCTGAAACTCACCCCCACCAGCTGTACAATTTTCTTGCAGAGCGGTATATATAGCATACGGTTTTACGGTCGGTAGTCTTATTATCTGTCTTTTTGATATATGAGTTGATTCTCTTTATTGCCGTTCGCTGAACCACGGAACATCAATCTCAGTACCTTTCCATTACAATTCTCATGACACACCATTCTTGAAACCCACAGCCAATGCCCTGATACTTACACTATAACGCCTGGCGTCGCCGGTCTACCGCTTCTACAACCCAGTACATCCCTGCACCTCACATTGATATTTTAAGTTTTGTATGACAGGAAGCCTTACCAACACATACTCTTTCTGCAGTCAGGTACACCATGCCAGAAAAACAGTCAGACACAATAGCTGCGACAGAAAATGCTTTGTCAGAGCAAGATGTGAGTGAGAAGCAGACATTTGAGATTTTCAAGCAAGCTCTTACCTACAATGTGATAGCAAAGTACGACCCTAAGATAAGTCAACTACTGCATGTGTCTCCTTACTGCGTGATATATAGGTTCAATCTAACGGAAAACGACTGGGAGAAGGCCGGGTTTCAAGGACCCTTGGGGCTTTATGCAAGAGGAGAAATCGGGACAGAAAAATACAGCGTCAGCGACGTTCTAGCAGACGACTCCAAGTACACCTTCGGGCTGATACTACTGAACAGACTCAATCCTTCCAACTTCTCCGTTGGATTGATACGAAGTTCTAATCTGGATATCAGTGATTCAGACGACGGGATAGTTGTAGAGAAAAATGGGGACCTGGTTATCGTGAAGGACTTGGCAGGTGAAACTTTCGGGCTGTGGCTATTCAACGAAAGTGATAGAGAATACATTTACAAGATTTTGAAGTACTGTATTGAGGGTTGAAATAAAGCGACATAGCCATGTATTGTAAAGTGTAGTTAATGTTTGAGAGTGAAGATAAATGCGACTTTGAGTGGCGCCCCAACGAGCTAATGTATTAGGACCCAACGTTGGCGGAGGGGCGGAATACTTCTTCGGCCAAGCATGGTGGAATAATGGACTCAGTTTCTCATGGTCAATGTTCATCACATTGAAGCTTTGGCGAATGCAAGTCGAGCCAGTGCCATCATGATAAGTCGTACAGAATGGAATGGCATGTCCATTTTAATCGAGTAGCATTATGTTACACTAGTATAGTTATTAAGTTCAGTAACACAGTGCTATTTTACATTAACATAGTACTATTCTACATCGACAACATGTTGCCAATCCCACGATACGTTTGATCACTCGGATGTAACCTTGTTCTTCTTCTTGTAAGCCGCCCGCTTTTTCTTTGGGGGCTCTGCAGGCGAAGACGCCATCGGGCTATTGTACTGCCCTGGAAGAGTTTTCCCAGCATATTGTCCAGGTAATGTCTTCCCTGCGACTCCCTCATGGCCACCTCCCTGAGAAGCCTGTGCAGCTTGAGCAGCCAGTTGTTTCTTGGTTGGCTTTCGTTGCCGTTTGGCCTGCTTCTTCCCATTCGCATTGACACCGGATTTGCCAGCATTAGCATTTCCTGCAGTTGAACCAGCAGAACCAGCAGATCCACCTGAGCCAACAGAACCAGCAGATCCATCCAACCCTATTGGCGCACCGATGGAACCATCCCTTGCCCCAGAACCATACCCTTGCTGATACTGTTGCTTTTGGTACGCCATCTGCTGCTGTGAATTCATCATGCCGCCATTCATTCCATTGGCCCCACCACCCATGCTGCCTGCCCCAGTCATTCCACTTACTCCTCTTGGTTGCCCACTATTTGGCAACTGAGCGGCCACGGCAGCTGCCATCTCCTCCTTCTGACGCTGGTTCATAATGCGCTCTTTCGTGATCAGAGCCCTTTGCTGTTGAGTCATACCCCCGAGCATATCACTGGTGCCTCCAAAAGGCCCGTTCCCCGTAATACCTCCGCCACCTCCTGCACCAACAGACTGCGCTGTGCGCTTAATTGACTCAAACTTTCTCCTCCACATCTCAACAAACCGGAGACGCTGAAACTGGCCCAGCTCGTCCTGCGGAGCCTCATTGATGGTAGAGTTGTTTTTGTATCGGGCACCCAAAACAGTCATCAGTTGCTCGTACTTCGAGTTGTGCTGTAACAAATCCACATGCATCGGCTTGTGTTTGTAATTATCAATGTTGACGTCATCACCACGAGAATCTTCTCTGTGCGGAAATATCATTCGATCTGTTTGAGGATCATATTTCGGAGTTATAATCTCCATTGTTGGCTGTAGCGACTTTTCTTGGAGGAATGGGTTCAAAATTGGCTGGAGGTTTATATTACGGTTAGTTGCACTAAGAACCTCGCTCTCAAACGCCAAAGCAAAACTGTCTTGGAACTGTTGGGAATCCGATTGGAACGCCAAGTCATCATATTGGTCATGTTGTGTGAAACGAAGAATAGTGCGGTACTCTTTTGGTTTATTTGCTGTAGCAGCACTAGCTGGACCGGTACTAGCTACATTAGCATTGCTCGCGTTAGCAATAATGCCTGTGCTACCTATACTGCCCGCACTACCGCCACCGCTAGCATTAACAGCACCACTGGAAACACCACCAACGATGTTACGGTGATCACAAACTCGCAACACAAGGCTTCCATCGTAAAGACGGATCCCACCATCTTTGATCACCTCCACCATTGCCTCGGGGATCTCGCCCTTAGCAACATACTTCAAAAACTGTTTCACTGTGGAGGAATGCTTTGGAATCACTGAGTCCTGATTACCAAATCTGTAGTGGTTCTCGTGAATATGAAACTCCAAAGAAGGCAGCACGTTCTCAAACTTCTTCAACAGCTCCTCGTTGCTCTCGTAATACTTCATGTTCTTCGCTCGTTTACGAATCTGCTGCATCATCAACATGCGACGCTGCTCTGGAGTCAGCTTCTGGTACCTTTCGAGCTGCTCAGGTGTCATGCTAGCTTGTAGCCTTTGTTGCTGTTGCTGATAGTGAAGCTGCTGCTGCTGTTGAGGCGTGAGTTTTTGCATGTTGATCCTGTTTGCGTTGACGGAGTTGACTGAATTGAGTGAGGTTTGTCCACCTTGGACACTGCCATTCTGCCCACTCTGCCCATTCACTACTCCAGCCCGAGTCATTCGAGCTTGCTGTGCCTGGACCTGCGCTCTGTAGTTGGAATTCACCGCTCCTTGCTGTTGTTGCATTTGCATCTGCTGTCGCAGCATCTGTTGGTTGTGCATTTCCCGCAGCTTGGCCGCGTCGGCCCCGTTCTGTGTAGCAGCGTTCATAAGTAAATGTATCAGTGGAGATAAGTGAGTGAATGTAAAATGCTTATGATCCAGAGTATGATTGGATCGATCAGTGAGTTGGTAAGCCCAAGAAAACCTATCAAGCGTCAGTGTTGTGTCGGTGTGCGAGAAATAAAACAAGCCTGATTGATTCTCACAAAGAAATGTTGTTGCTCTAGTAGAATACAAGAGCAGCTGCTTCACTGCTAGTGGGGGCGCTTGCACACTCGTCTGTCTCGACACTCCGCTACTTGACACAGTATCGCAGAACAGGTGCTATACCTATAGAGAACATGTCTAGAGATTGTGCGAAGCGCGACATATCAGTGTAGAGATGTTTTTCGACGAAACGTGATAGTAACGCTATGACGGACTAGTTGCAATTAGCCCGCTTACCAGCCTGTTTCAAGCCCCAGACAAAACAGCTGTAGGCTCAGTTATTGCTCATTACTGTTACCATCATCCTTCTAACTCTGTAAAGATATCTAATACGTGTATAATTTCAAGGAAAATACAGCTTATCGCACGGCGTCAATTACAACCATCCTCGTCTCTGCTACACTAGTGTCACGCTGCTAACTACATCTGTGTCAAGAAGTACCTCAAATACTATGTTGCCATAGTGGTGCAGTTTAGACAACCCCCACTTCTTTGCTGGGTCTTCTAATGAGGCCACCGAAAAGGGGGATTTACTTATGCCAACGGCGGGAGATATCTTTGCTACATCTTGTGCTAATTCATTCCAGCCGCCCACAGTTTCCTGATCATGAAAATCGTAGAGATCTTCTAAGTCACCCCCATCAAACTCACCATCATACTCAGATCCTTGTTCTACTATTTCGAACCCACTGTCGCTCTTCTCCAGTACCGGTCTCGATTCGAGCGCGTAGTGTTTTCTATTCAAAAAAAAGGGCTGCACCCCCGTGCCTATCACAGCCGGTACATAGCTCGAGAACTTCGAGGAATCCAGGGCATAAAGTTGTTCATCCTCCCAAAACAGCACAGCACGCTCGTACTGCATAAAGTCCAAGGCATTCACAACGTTTCTGTGCATCACTACCTTCTTCAGCAGAGATGTATTGAGATCAAACACGAGGTCCAGCCCGTAGTCGTAGTATATCAAAACTTTGTTCATCTCTCCATTAAGAACCTTATTAGATGCAGAGCTGTATGGGCCAAGTAGAGATAGCGCTTTCAGCAGACAAGTTTCCTCTATAATGAGCCGTTGTGACTTTCCTTTACCATACATAAGCTCCACAGAGCGAGACCTGGGCCTGATGACCATATTTCTTATGCTCTTGTCAGAACAGCAACTAGGCAGCTTCCATACCTGCCGCACATAATTATCTTTACTTTCATTGCTTTCCTTGACTAGGTCACAATAACTGTATAAGCGGTCCCCCATGGCTGAGCATATAGCAGTCTCAGCTTTCTCCCACTTCGACCCATGGAATACCACAAAGCTGGTACACATGACCTCCTTACTTTCTAAGTTGTCAAGAAACTGAAGTGTTTGAGTTCCAGTCAGATCCGCTACATGGCTGCGTCTACCTTCCGGAACAAAAAAGTGAAAACATACTCCCTCATAAGACAACGCGTACCTATCTCTTGTGGTACTGAAGTTCCCCGGGTATGTCGGGCCAAACAACTGATTGTACACGGCTTTGAAGCTAGGGCTCCCTCGCTGATTCACAGGGACATTGCG
Organism: Wenyingozyma naganishii; assembly: GCA_003706235.2. Taxonomy (NCBI): domain Eukaryota; kingdom Fungi; phylum Ascomycota; class Pichiomycetes; order Pichiales; family Pichiaceae; genus Wenyingozyma; species Wenyingozyma naganishii. Next base: position 190,229 of record PPKS02000007.1, on the reverse strand, counting down.
GTATGTGTATCTTGCCCCCTGCCACGAGCTCACTATGATGAGTAGCAACGTCTGATATTGCGGCTCAAATAGCAACTTCACGTTCAGACGTTTCACCTCAATGACATATTGGGACGTTGCAAAGTTATCGGAATTGCTATACAATGTGCGGAACTCGTGGTAGCCCTGACTCTTCAACAGTTTGACGCACTGGTATGCTGTCATTCCGAGGCCTATGATGTTAGTAATTGATTAGCCAACAATTTCCATGACAGCGATATAGATGATGTTTATAACTCGTAACGGCATGAGCAGCCGCCCAATCCGACATCAACGTAACACTGCTGGAACAAAACAAGCAACTATAGCAAATAGAGTGAGGATAATATATCCTACGAGACACTAGAGCCACAATCGCCTAGTTCTAGCCACTTACGTAGGAACCCAAGACCTATTCCTGGTACAATGTCCAACGTCTCATCGTTCATATCTGGTATAAATCGACGAGTTGTAGCTGCCTATCAAGAAGAAGCCGCTATTAGGATGCGTCTGATATGTCTAATTGAGCCGCGCATGAGGCCAGCAAGGACGTGCATGATTGTGTACATTGGCCTTACTGTCGCGAAACTGACAGACGTTGGAGAAGCTTTCTTATCTATTTAGCCTAGCAAACAGCCCTCTTTCACATCTCCAATCCGACCAAGAAATGCCACCTAGACGTTTAATACATCAAAGTTCAGTGCTTTCTCTAGAGAACTCAGAGGCTTTGCTTCGTCCACAGAAAGTTGCCAATTTGAAGCTGGTGCTTTTGGGAGAGTCTGCGGTGGGCAAGTCTTCTCTGGTGCAAAGGTTCAATAGTAATACCTTTGACCCCAGTAAGGAAAGCACCATTGGTGCTGCTTTCGTGTCAAAAAAGGTTTACATAAGCGAGGGAGATGGCTCGACTAATGTGATTGTAAATGGAGAACCCGCAGCAGACCAAACTGGCTCCTTAGGTGCGCAAGAAACGACCAGGCTTATCAACTTCCAGATATGGGACACAGCAGGCCAGGAGAGGTACAAGTCGCTGACGCCGCTCTACTACCGCAATGCACAGGTGGCCATTGTTGTATATGACGTCACAGATGCTAATAGCTTCATAAAAGCAGAGTATTGGATTAATGAATTGAAAACCTATCTGAGTGACAATGCCGAGGAGACACTACAGATTTTGCTGGTGGGGAACAAATCAGACCTTTTATCGGATAGTAATGACTCGCCGGCCCAGTGTAAGTTTCAGTCGCAAGTAGATAAGTTTGCAACCAGCACCTCGCTTATACGATTCAACACGAGTTGTAAGACTGGTGCCGGTATCGACGATATATTCCAGTATCTCATAGACAACATAAGCGAGACTCTTTTCACTGACATGGAATACGGGCAGGATAATAGCAAGACGCCAAAGGGAAAGATAAGACTCGATCTTGGGCTTGGTGGTTCGGCAAGTGTGTCCAACTGTCAATGCTGACCATTGCTTGCTGGGTAACAGGATCCAAATAATGAGTGGCGGCGCTTGCCATATTATTGGGGCATTCTGGCTATACTTCGTTGCCAGCAGTGTTGCTGAGTTCGTATAAATCCAAATCTCCCTACATTGATACTGGTACAAATCCATACTATGCAGCTTTCTGCATTACGCTGTACACTATATACTAATAACGCAATACACAATTACTAGAAATGCTATCTCCACGCACACAATCAGTGTTCGCACTGTTTGCTTGGCAAACGTAAGACAACCCATACCAAAGAGAACACAGTATATGCAGTAGGTGTAAAATGAAGCATACAGGGACATAGGCAAGTTAGACAGGCTATTAACCCGACTTGAGACAGTCCCCTCTCCTTCCATAACTTGCAGTCCCACAGCAGAGGAAACGAAACGTTCGTTTAAAGCATTAAGCTCTCTCACCAGCAGGCCTCCAATCAGGTAGCCAGATATCAAGATAGTATTAGAAGAAAAGATAGTCTCTCTGCCAGCAGAAAATCCCACAATCTCTTTAGGGGGCCTAACGGCGACCTTCATAAATTCATTTTCGGTCTCATCTTTATGACTCAAAGCGTGCAAGACATCATTGTTTAACACCATTAAAATGTCGTCACATGTGGGCCTCTCTGCTGGCTCTGGATGCGTGAGCGACTTGATAAGATCCACCCATACTCGCAGCAATTGCCTGTCTTTTTTGTTGCCACTTCCCAGCTGCTCATTGTCTAATGAGGCGAACAAATTCCTTTCCATGATCTCTTTTCGTATTATCGCAGGGTTCCCCGAAGAATAAGGCAGCTTGCCGAAACATAAAAAGTAGAGGATCACACCGAGAGAATAAACGTCCGAGCTTGTGGTGAACTCGTTCAGTGTATCTTTCTTACCGCTCGCAGGTAGAAAAAGCTCAGGTGCACTGAATTCCACTGTACCCGTTGCCCCCGTGGATGTACGTTGCATCCCCTCCATGACACCTTCTCCGAAATCAGAGACCACCACAGTTGGCAGACTCTCTAGTTCGCTGATAGACGTAATTGGATTCGAGTAATAATGAGGATCAAACATCTGCTTCAACAGACAGTTAGACGGCTTCAGATCTCTATGGAGTATATGCGACCGATGCAGAAAGGAGACGCCTGACACAATATCGTTGAATATTTTGTATAACTCGAAATTGTTGAGTGTGCGCGGCGTTGGAGTGCTCCTCAACGGAGTTCCATCATTGTTATGTTTCGCCTGCTTAGCCATCCTTCGGTACAGTCTTTCCTGCTTCAAATCCAACTTCGGATGTGCAAGTCGCTCGACGAGTTCCTCAACTGTCCCACCGTCACAATATTCAAACAGTATAAACACACATGGCACCTTTGGCCCAAAGTCAGCCACACGGTCAATCTCAAGCCACACGTGGTTGTACTTTACCAGGTTGGCTCTCCCATCAGCCAAAGGCACATCAAAAATGTTCGTTAGATTATTTGATACTCTCCTTGATTGAAGATAGTTTGTAGATTCTGTCAGCTGGTACAAAAGCTTCACCTCTTTCAAAATTGAGCGTAGGTTAGACAGATAGTTGCCTATAGCGATCTTTTTCAGCGCAAAAACACCCAGCGGCAAATCATGTAGCTGGTGCTCAACCTTGAATACCTTGCCATTCGATCCGTTTCCCAATACCTGTAAATTTTTGAAAAACTTATTGAAGTAGCCTTGCGTAAATAAGTTTGGAGGCAAGTCGCCAAAGAACTCGTCGACATCGTTCGTCCCGTCAGCTTCTTCCGGCAGCTCATCTAGATGCTGTGACTGCCTGAGGTAGTCACCTTCGGTTAGTTTTGGGATACTCTGTGCACTTTTGAGTAGCTTGAGTAAATGTTTCTGAGCCTTGTTACCGTACTCAATGTCAGCTAGCACCTTGAAATAATCGTTACTAACAACGGGATTCTCAAATTGCTGAGAATCTTCAGGTAAAGAACGCATAATTGCAACTGCATCAGCATCTTCGCCCTCTACATAGCCGCATTTGGGGCATACGAACTTACCCCGTGTGGGTCTAGATCCCGTGCCGTCTTTGACCTGATCAGTGTGATCCGAGGTATGCGATGGCTCCCTAGCTCCGTTGATGAAGCCGGTACCATCATAAGAAGACTCTGCCCCCTCGTCATCAAGCTTAATTAAGCGAATCAAGTTCTTTTCCCTATTGTATAGTACAACAGAGGTATATTGTAAATCGTGACTGAAGTCAATTGTTAGTGCTTGTTGAGAATTTGTGGGGAAACGTTCTGATCATTTTCCTGAGTAGAGCTCAAAACAGCTCTCCTCTTTTAATTATACTTACAGTACAATAGAATGGTTATCAGGATTGTCGTCTTGATAGCTCACCAAAGACATATCCACAAATCATTGGAACCTAAGGAGAGAAGAAGTTCCTGCTGTAACAAAAAATGGGGCGAGTTTGACGTATTATATTATTGCGCGAACTGCGTAATCTTTTTCGTGGCTGGAATATGCTTGGCGATCCAGGGAGAGAAATAGAGTACCCCAGTTCAGCAGGGAAAAGGAATTGAGCAGTGATATTTGCACTAGGGCACGCTTTTCTACGCTTTGAGTACTCTATATCTTTTCTTGTACCGCAAAGTCATAGCGCCCACTTGAATACAGTTACAAGTATGTATACCACCTTCACACGTCGATCGACGCAAACCCAAATCTCATTCGGTTAGCGAGGAATAAAATCAAAGCCCTCGAAGGATTACACCACATCGTTGCATTTCCTTGAACTACAGCAGGCGGTTCATTTTATTTCCAATTGCATCCTGCCTCTATAGATCTGTGACTAACACCCCGACGCCAATCATGGAAGACTGGAGAAGAATTGACATCGACAAGTTCGACATTGAGAACCAGTACGAGCCTGAACCTTCAGAATACCCAGCCTTGAGCCTTCAAGACATACAGCCTCTAACCCAGCAGATCAGATCTTATGTGTCTAAAGGTGCTTCTGAGGAAGCATTGAAAGCTGCACTGGCCAATCCTCCCTACGGTTCCTCCCGTGATGTAAAGAACGCTTTTCTGGGTACTGTGATCGAGCTATTTTCGTCGACTTCTCAGTCTGAGGTCTCCAGAATCGTGAAGAGCCTAAACGAAGACGAGAGTGATACGCTTATTAAATTGATATACGGAGCTATGAAGTTAAAAGAGGGCCAGAAACAAGGTGGTCAGTTGCTTTCATGGTTCGACAAAACCATTGAGGTGGTGGGCACAGGTGCTATTGTCAGGTACCTCAGCGACCAGAACACCATTTAGATGAACGTAAGGTTCTTATTTTATGTAACATAGCACGGTGATGTGGTCAGCATGTTGGCTGTGTTGGCTAGTGGGTATCAGCATGAACAGTGGTGTACCAACTTGGTATCGGAGTATGTATTTTACGTTGTATTATGCTACGTACTACGAATAGGCTAAGCTGAGATTCGTCCCATTACGCCAGAATCTTTGATGACTGAAAGACGTCCTCCTCATCATCGCTTGTCAAATTCGACTTTCTCAATGTTTTCTTCTTTCTTTTGACCTTACCGTCTGACGATTTGACGGGAGAAGAAGCAAAACTTTGGTTTATGATGTCGTTCTTTGCTGGGGAAAGAGTAGACCTGGAGCTGACACGCTTTCCCTTTTTCTGTTTATGCTTACCCTCGGTGCTCTGTAACTCTGCGTTCTCAATTGCGTCGTCCAATGCAAATAGCGGAGGAATGGAATTTTGTCTCAGCGACTTCTTCAGAGGGCTAAGAGAATTTGTCTTGATGGGGCTCAAAGACCGCTTTCTGCTAGCTGTTCCTCCAACGTGTCTTTTCTGTGGAGAGTCCTCGAATATGCTGAAACTAAGGTTATCATCCGTAGTGACTGCAGTAGTTGCTGCCATAGACCTGGAATTAGACAAAGCCATGTCGTTGAGCAGCTCTCTGTAGTCCTCTTTCGTTTTCTCATTTTCATTCTTGAGCTCTTCATATTTACTTTTAAGCTCATAGTATGCACTAGCAGTAGATGATGCGGCCTCATCACGAGCATTTTTGAGCTCCTTGTTGTCTGTCTGGGCAACGCAAAGTTGCTCTTTCAAAAGTTTCTCGTTATCTTCACTTTTCGTCAGTTGCTCAAAAACGCGCCCAAGCTGTACCTCAAGATCAGCAGCCTTTACTTTTTGCGAATCTAAAGCATCGCTTTTCTTTTGGATTTCTGTCTTCAACACGGCATTTGCAGCGGAGACTGTTTCTAGCTCTGCCTGTGCTTTCTTTAGTTTCTGTATCTCCCGTGTCGCAACTTCAAAATCTTTCTTCATTGTCTTGAGATCCTCCACTGCCATTGTTTTTACCTGCCTCAACTGACTAATAGTGTTATTGAGGGAACTAATCTTTTGATTGTTCTCTTCCTGAATAGCTTTTGACTTCTCTTGCAAAGTGTGGAGTCTCTTCTCCAATTCTGCACACTCGGCGCGCAAGCCGCTTTGCTCCTGTTGGGCTTTGGCACACTCATCAGCGGCTTGATGCTGCTGGCCTTCAAATTCGCACGTTTGACGATAATGCTTGTCTTGCAAAGTAGAGTTTTCAGTCTCGAGATATTCAATCCGTTTGGATAATTCCCCATTGATTTGATTAAGACGGTCAATTTCACTTTTCGACTCTGAGGTTTGCAACCCCGATATAAACTCGTACTCTTTCAACTTAGTAGTCAGCTCGTCATTTGAGGCTGTAACAGCAGAGAATTGGGTATTGAGACTTTCATATACGTCTTTTGGAACCGTACTTGCTTTCAAAAAAGTGATATCGTTTTGTAATGCAGACAGCTGAGTTTCGATCTCCACTTTTTGCTGTCTCAATAGAGTAATCTCGGCCTCGTTACTGGCTATAGTCTCATTCCGCAAGTCCACTTGTCCAGCGACCGCTTCAAGTTCATTTTGTCTTTGCAATGCCTTTTCCAGTTCTTTGTTTGCAGCACCCTCTTTTCTTGATAGACTTTCGAGCCGTTCGTTCAACTCATGAATCTCTGTCTTTCTCAATTGTTGTATTTGCTCGACATTGTGGGACAATTTGTCAATGGTCTCCTTCAGCTGTTTCTTTTCGATGCTGTGCAGGTTCTTCAGCTTCGTTAGAGCCGCCTCGTTTAGGAGAGCAGCGGGGGCCAGTCTGATAGGCCTGGACGAAAGCGCAATACGTGAAGCAGATGTCGATGGACGGATTGTGCTTCTTTTCGCATTCAAGCTGCTTTTCCAGAGAGTCTTAGGTGGAACACTAGACGATTTTTGACGCATCAAAGCTCTTCTTGCAGTAGCGCTAGTGGGAGTAGAATTGTTGGGTCTATCGAGGCTTGATCTTGCTGAAGGGGCAGAGCTATGTTGCGGGGACCGTATGGAAGAAGCAGGATCAATAAATTTTAACGTTTGTTTAACTAGTGAGGCTTCTCCACAGGGGTCAATCACCACAAGCGTTAAGATAGACGTCTTTCTACCTTGGACAAAATCATCTAGTAGTATTCTGGTCAAGGTAGACGACCTCAGTGACGGTTTGAGCCCATTCCTCAAATCTAAAAGACACTTTCCAAGTAACGACAGAGACTTGTTTGTAGCCTTGGTATCCAGCAAAGATTGTCCTGATGTCTCTGCGCTCTTTACTCTTTCTAACCCAGCAAGATCGGCTATTGTGAGCCTCGAAGACACAATGTACTTGCCGTGAAACACTTTTCTGACATTAATGTACACAAAGCAGTGGGAGCGAGATGATTCCTCGTTGGCGGCTGTTCTGCTTATTTTGCGTTTTTGAAGCCCCTTGGTTAGGATAGAGAGTGCTTCATTGGGACTGAACACATGACATTGAGTGATTCCCTTAGGACATGTCTTTTGGTCGAATGAATTCTTCACTATGCTGAGGTGGGTAGAGGAGGCTTGAGGCTTTTTGCTTCTCTGATCAACCAAAAGGTCTTGAATTCTGTCGTTATGAATGCAAAACATAGAGATAGTAACTGCGTAGGAACCATTATCATCGCCCTTCTGTTCGCTGGTACTATCGACTAATGCTGGATCTTTGAGAAGAGATCTCAAAGACAAATGCGTACAAAGATTGGAGCCGAAATGGTCGAACGTCATGGACAAACTGCGCCCCAACACTCCGTAGTCAGTGTTACTGCTATCACCAAACATGGTGTGAGTTTTGCCAGCATTGGTGGGCCCAAACGCAAATATCACTCCGTCTTCGTGCTGACCTAACACTCTGTCAACCACGGGAGAACACACAGAGTCAAATATGTTTACATCTTCGTCGCAAGCTTGCGAGATGGAGTTAAAACTGTATTTGCGCTCATGGGTGTCGTCTTCGACAGAGACTACATTAGCGTTGGGGTCGATCGACGAAAAAGCAGACTGGTTGGAGCTTATGGGTTCCACCGACTCGACGTAACAATCGCTTCCACCCCTCTTAAGCCTCAAATGCAATTCAATCATAGCTGCTTATCACTAATGACTAAGAACACCTACTGATAGCTGTTTGTATTGACAGATGTATATTATATCGGGCCTTCCTCTTTACGCAAAAGGTAAACAAAACAAACATACTATACGCCCGTACACCAGAAAAGCACAAAGCGACGTGGTGAATCATCGGCCAGGTGCATAATGTTGGAGGTGATCTTCGGGTCGAAGAATGTAGCAATTATTGATTCCGTCATAGAAGAACTTAAAGGCCAGTATGCCTTTATATTCTTCCACCATCCAGAGGGGTTTTTGCTCTTTAGTTTTTAAATTCTCGTTTCCAAAACCAATTGTACATCCTCTGACCCAGAATTGTTTGACCCGGTCACGTGCCAGGTCCTAATTGGGTAATTTTCAGCTTCTTTTTTGCGCGCTTAATTTTTAATGGTCTGCAGCAGATTCACCGAATATCAAAAACTTGAATAGTCATAGTATAAATTTTTCACCACTTCTCTTCCCTTTCTTTCTATATCGTTTAACGCTTTGAGGACTAGGCTAATTTACCATGATTACTGCGGTCAAGGCGTCGAGAAATAAGCTTTGTAAGCAGGCTATCAGGTCTGTGAACGCAGCCACTTTTAGGCCTGTGGTTGTCTCTTCGAACTGTGTCTCATCCAAGCCCTTTTCTCTCAGACTCTACTCTACCAGATCAACAGTGATTCAACTGTTGAACAATATCGGATCAAAAAGAGAAGTGGAACAATACTTGAAGTACTTCACGTCTGTCTCACAGCAACAGTTCGCCGTCATCAAAGTTGGAGGTGCCATTATTACGCAGCAACTACCAGAGCTTGCTTCTTGTCTAGCCTTCCTTTACCATGTAGGATTATATCCCATTGTGTTACATGGAACAGGGCCCCAAATCAACGAAATTCTTGAAAACGAAGGCGTTGAACCTGACTATATTGACGGAATAAGAATAACTGACCCCAAAACCATGTCTGTTGTTCGCAAGTGCTTCTTGGAGCAGAACTTGAAGCTTGTGACTGCTCTAGAAAAGATGGGCGTGAAAGCTCGTCCGATTACAGGAGGTGTCTTTCAAGCAGAGTATTTAGATAAGGACAAGTACCAGCTGGTGGGAAGCATTTCTTCTGTGGACAAGGCTGCGGTTGAAGCCTCGATTGCTGCAGGCGCCTTACCTATTCTGACCTCACTGGCAGAGACGCCTTCCGGCCAAATCTTGAACGTCAACGCCGATGTTGCAGCCGGTGAGTTGGCCCGTGTATTTGAGCCCCTTAAGATTGTTTATCTGAACGAAAAGGGTGGTATCATCAACGGAAACACAGGAGAGAAGATCTCCACTATCAATTTAGACGAGGAGTACGACAGCCTGCTAAAAGAGAGTTGGGTTAAGTATGGAACAAAGCTGAAGATAAAGGAGATCAGGGATTTGCTAATGCATTTGCCTAGATCTTCTTCTGTGGCGATCATTGATGTGAACGATTTGCAGAAGGAGCTGTTTACCGACAGCGGAGCAGGAACTCTGATCAGACGAGGCTACAAGCTTATGACGAAGAATTCTTTGCACGATTTCCAGCAGCCAGATCTTCTTAGAGCTGCCTTGGTGAGAGACGAGGAAATCGCTTCTGGTGCCATCTCTGTGGCTACTTATCTGAGAGATTTAGAGCAGTCTGATTTCAAAGCATATGGTGACGAGCCATTAGAAGTTTTAGCTATTGTCAAATCTAATGGCGCTGAAGGAATCCCCAGACTCGATAAGTTTTTGGCTTCGAAGGCTGGCTGGCTAAACAACGTAACGGACAACATCTTTAATGCTATCAAAAAAGATTATCTTTCTCTGCAATGGGTAGTCAGAGACGACAATCCAAATATTGCATTCCATTTCGCTAGAGCCGACGGTTCTTTCACCAAAAACGGTAAGACTCTGTTCTGGTACGGAGTTAACAAGGTTGATGTAGTTGCTAAATTAATTCAAGACTTTACCAAGCAGGTTTCGTCTCTAGAGTCTGGTGTCTTCAGCAAGGGATCTCAGTCTAGGAGTTTTTCTACTATGAGGACTGCCCGAGGAACTTCTGGTCTCTTCAGAGCTGGGTTCCACTCTCAATTTAGAAGATCTCTCTCTACTGGTAACCCTAATCCACCTATCCGTAACGGGACCAACACGAAGAAGGCCAGAGTTGCCCTCATTGGAGCTAGAGGCCACACTGGCCAGAACCTCATCTCTATGATCGATAAGCACCCATATCTTGAGATAACCCATGTATCCTCGCGTGAATTAAAGGGCCAAAAGCTCCAAGGATACAACAAAGCTGACATTGTTTACGAAAATTTACAGGTCGAAGATATTCAAAAACTGGAGAATAATAATGAGGTTGACGTTTGGGTAATGGCTTTGCCGAACGGAGTTTGCAAGCCTTTTGTTGAAGCCATTGAGACGGCAGATGGCTCTGGAGAGTCAAAAATTATTGACTTATCCGCTGACTACAGGTTCGACACTACCGGAGAATGGGTTTATGGTTTACCTGAGCTGAACGAGCGTCACGGGATTGCCAATGCCAGGAAAGTATCAAATCCTGGATGCTACGCCACTGCGGCACAGCTCGCCATTGCGCCTCTGCTGGAACATTCTGAGGGGATCCCCACCTGTTTTGGTGTCTCGGGTTTCTCTGGTGCTGGCACGAAACCCTCTCCAAAGAACGACTTGAATGTGTTGAGGGACAACTTAATTCCATATTCGCTGACCGATCACATTCACGAGCGTGAGATCTCAAGCAGACTGGGTACAAACGTTGCATTCATGCCACATGTGGCACAGTGGTTCCAGGGTATCACACATACCATCTCAATCCCACTGAAGAGTGCGTTGACTTCAAGAGATATCAGAACTATTTATCAGGATAGATACCAAGGAGAGCAACTTATTACCATCTCTGGTGAGGCACCTTTGGTGAGAGATATTTCTGGTAAGCACGGCGTTGTTATTGGTGCTTTTGCCGTAAACTCGAGACAGGACAGAGTGGTGATTGTTGCTACCATCGACAACTTGCTCAAGGGAGCAGCTACTCAGTGTCTCCAAAATATTAATCTGGTGATGAAGTACGACGAGTACGCTGGTATTCCCGATGACTTAATCATTAGAGGGTAGTTAATAAACTCGAAGTTGATTATATAGCTATCACTAGACTTTATAAGAATAGAAGTGTTACAATTGAGTGTAACAGTATTAAAGAAGCTAGATGCATGTATGCATGCATCTTCATGCAGGAGATTATTTTATGAATTTTTCAGCATCTGACTATGAGGAATTACTAGGGCGAAGAGAGTGTTACAGACCGCCGTTATGACTGAAGATACTTCCAAACTCAACCATTCAAAGCTCGGAACAAAGGAATAGTATGCATCTTTTTGATTTTTTAGGCGTCACTGTCATTAAAAAATACTAACTGTACAGCTGGGACAACTTTTATAGCCTTGAGAAGCACAACTTTGAAGAGAATCCTGAGGATACGGGAGAGAACTGGTTTGACGACTGCGATGCTGAAGAGAAGATTCTAGACTTTTTATTTGACAACGCAGATCAAGGGCTGATAGAACGAGGCGCAAAGATATGCGATCTAGGCACGGGTAATGGACACCTTCTTTTCCAAACTAAAAAAGAGGGCTGGCAAGGTTCACTTGTGGGAATCGATTACTCCGAGACGAGTGTTGATTTTGCAAGCAAAATTGCCGACTCTAACGAGATTGAGGGTGTCTCGTTCAGCTATAGCAACATTCTATTGAATACAGACAGGTTTATACGGGAACATCAAGGGCACTTTGATTTGGTGTTGGATAAAGGGACACTAGACGCTATTGCTTTGAGCGACGAGAAGTATGGCGAAGAGGGGCGCACCGGCGTTGAAACATACCCTCTTACCGTTGGCTCTTTACTCAAGACGGATGGAATATTACTAGTCACGTCATGCAACTTCACGGAAGACGAACTGACGAAAATCATTTTGAGAAACGGCCAGTTCAGCGTATGGAAACGTATAGAGTATACCAGTTTTGAGTTCGGTGGAGTCAAGGGATCCACAATCTGTAGCATCGCTTTCAAAAAGACAGAAGTTTGATTCAATGTTAGTTAATAGGTTACATACACAGATATACAAAGCGACTATGTGGGTATCAAGTCCTCAATCACGTCGTACAAATGGCTCACGTTTTCTACCTGCCCAATCCTGAGAGCGTACTGCACCGGTTCGTTGTCTTCTATGATCTGAAACCTGAGGAACTTTGCACCACTCAGCGAACTGGGCATTCCCTTGTGCAGTTCGAAGCCCTTCACTATTGGCACGTTTAATATTAGCTTCAGATTACCGTCCTGTCTCATAACCAGTCTGGCTTTGTAATGCTCTGTGGGAAGCTTTAGTTTATTGACCTTTAGTACCCCCACGCCGCGTTCTTTCCAGCCTTCGCTCATGCTTTTAAGGCTCATGTGGTACAGCTTTGCCTTAACGGAAAAACTTACGGTCTCGTCCTCCTCTCCTGTGTTGATCTCTTTTTTCTCTAAATGAACAGTCTTGTAGACCTCTGCACTAGCCTCACTAGCCTCTCTATCTTGTTTGCTCTCGCTTTCCGAGTCTGTCTCCTTTTGCGAGTCAATTTCATCAAAAATTGACTTCTTTTTGATGGTATCCTGGATAGCAGTACCAAAGGAAGAGGAACTACCAAATATTGGCTTGGCTGTAGACTCAGTGCTAGACTCTTTGCTGGCACCATTGCCCTTGTCTTCACTTTTTGATTGGCTCGTCTCCTTCAAGGCAGTACCAAAATTTGTTTTTGCTGAGCAACCAAACATCGAAAAGGCAGCTGGTGCACCAAAGGGCGACTTTGATCCAAAGACAAACTTTGGTTTCTCTTTCTCTACTGAATTTTCATTGTTTGCGTCTGCTGTCTTGGTGGTGTCTTCTACGTTTTTAACCACTTTATCTTTGCTGACAGAATCAAAATCTCTCTTAGTCTCAATGGCTTTGCTGTCCTTTTCAAGTTCAACAGACTCCGAAGGGTCGGACTCTTTTGCTCTCTTGGCATCTAGAGTAAATTCCTCGTTGTCACCTTCCACCTGTTCAATTGCTCTTTTTTTGGGTGCGATCTCAGCCCCATCAGTGCCTTCTAATGCCTTTGCCTCCTTATCGCTTGGTTCAGGAACAGGCGACTCAGCGGTGGTGTGAGACGAGTCTTCTGTTCCTTGTACCTTACCGTTACCTACTTCGCTTGTCACTTTATCGCCACCTTCAGAAGCGGCTGGCTCGGAATTGACTTTGGCTGTCCCAGTCGCTTTTTGCGCACCTGCTTGAGACATCTTGGTTCAGTGTGGCGGTACAAATCACTTGGTCACCTCTTTTCACGTACACACCCTAAACTTCTAATCACTAGGCCTCTTGCACCCAAAAGCAACACGAAAAGTGCTATAGTGGCTCCTTCATAACAACCTTGCACCACAATTGGCAGGTCGCATCAGTGTGCATCAGGAGGCACTTTCAAGCTAAGGGAGCGGTTGGTGACTTTGCCAGTGTGCATTGGCCAACTGGGGAAAGCCATGTCAGAGGGAGCATCACCACAAGAGCAGCTGATAGAAGCTGCTAGAAGAAACAATACTGAGCTTTTGGAGGAAATTATCGAACAAAATCACGATGGAGATGATTTTAGCAAATTAGTGCATGTCATAAACACGGCCAAAGACTCGACCGGCAACTCGGCATTGCACCTGTGCTGCAAATTTGGGTGTTATGAGGTACTGGATCGCATTTTGGACGTTCAAGGTATAGACTTGGATCCTGTAAACCCCCTTAATGGAGATACACCGTTACACTACGCCGTTTCCTACTCTTACGAAGACCCTGACTACGCTCAGGCCCTAGTGGAAACTCTCATTGAGGCAGGCGCAAATGTCAAGATAAAAAACAAAGATGGACTTAAGCCGGTGCAGTTGATTGACGGTGGTAGTAATGAACAGCTAGCATTTGCCCTGCAAAGTGCAGAGTTTGCCTCCACTGTTGACCAGACTGAGACGGTAGTGGAAGACGACGACGAAGATGACGAGGATGAGGCCAGCTGATGCTGACAGTTGAATGGACAACGATGGCAAAATCAGCAGATTTGAAAAGACTCTGTCAATTATAGAGGTCTCACTGCTTATGCAGAGGCTACATATCATGCTTGCACTGTATCTAACGGTAGAACGTAGTATTTACACATTGAAGTTAAAATCTAAATTGAAGGACGCTCCGTATGACAGGAGCTCTTTGGCTCGTCGCTTCTCGGTATCTTTCTTCTTCAGCTCGTAATAGGTTTTTGGTGCCAATGGAGACTTTAGCAACATCATCTCCTTGGATATGAAGCATTGACTTTTAAAGTCCACCTGACCTTTTATTTTACATCCATTTTTCACTCCCTTGACAGCCAATTCTAGAAGCGGTATCTGAGGGGCACACAAAATAGAGCATGTACATGGTCGGCTGTCAGCTTGCTTGTCATGAAGGTAGCTTTTACAGGTGGGGATCACTTGGAATGGTTTAAAGTTAAGATCTTGTGGAAGCCTCTGTTGAAAGCGATCATGGAAACATCGTTGTATATCACTCTCGTACAATTTTGAGGCCGGTAACACAAGGTAGCTTAGATAGCAATTATCTGGCAGTATAAGCTTAGAAGTCACACTGTTGAGCAGAGAAGTGAATTGTTTCAAAGTAAGCTTGTCACTGCAAGACTTGCAGTGAGTCACTGGAGAATCTCGTCTACCTGGCTTCGTTCTCACTAGCCCTACTTTGTTAAAATGATCTCGCCCCCGAAGAGTGTCTGTAAAATTGTCTTCTTCCCATGACGTGATGTCATCCACAGAAGCCTGCACGTTACTCAATGAAGCGTCGCCACAGGGTACCTCGCTGACGTACAAGGCAAACTTGACGTTCTCCTTCACAGTATACCTTTGACCTTGCATTCTCAACAGCTCACTTGATCCCCCACTCTCTAGTTTTTCCAGTTCATCTAACAAGGAGTAGTTGAATATTCGCATAGCTAGCACTTCTGCGTGCATATCATGGAGCATTCGGCCATTACTTTGACTCAGCAGCTTCTCATCAGGGACAACTTTCACTCCTGTGGCCAGGGTCAAAGGTTTCAGGTTTGAGACTTCCCCCTTTTCGCTGAAGATGGCCACCATTCCAGCCACCACAGTCCACTGGCCGGGCTTAGGCTTTGCATTTGCAAATCCTTTCACCTGCTTAGAGTTCAAAATGCCCTTTCCTGAGGTGTCGTATAGGCCCAAAATGCATGACGCTACTCGATCGCCCAGTTCGCCCAGTTCGGGAGCATAAACCCTCATACAGGACCTGGTACGTGGATGTCTAACTGGCAGAAGACTGGCTCTTGAGTTCACCTGAATATATCACTATGTAGAATTACGACTTTTTATGTACAAACGCTAGTGTTTTCTCGATCTGTAGTTGAAAAACGCACCTAATGCTGCAGCTCCTATTGCGAACGCACCGCTGGCTATGGCCAAACCTATTAGGCCGTCTGTGTTGTTAGTATAAAAGAAATAAAGAACCATCACTGTATGAACCAGCTCAACGAATGGTTAAGTGAAGAACACTGGTGTCGCCACAGTAAAGAGTCCATTCCAACTAACTTACCTTTTGCCAGTTTATCCTCGATCTCATTCTTTAGGTGAAGTGCCTGTAAATTCTCTGGCTCATGGGTCAAAAGAGCATCGACATATCGCTTTGAGTCCTGGTATTCTCCAATCTTGAAACATCCAATGCTCAAATAGTAAAGACATTCTCTACGTCTGGTAGGCACGCTCCTGAATATCTCAGTGAGTATGTTGATGCCCTCTTTGTTATCCTGGACATCATTTGACTTGAGAAGGCCCCATGCGTAGTTGAACTGTGATTGTACAGTTGGATTGGGCTGCTCAGACTCTACTTGTTTTTCCAAAATTGCCAGCTGTTGCTCTGATAGAGGCCTGTCGGAGGACGTTAGTAAATGAGCAGGGAAGGCTGTGTAAAGGTGACGTATACTTACGAACTGACGTCATCGAGTGCTGACGGGTTAGTGTTTGTTCTTTAATGGTGGGTCTAATAGCCTGGACATACCTGGTAAATACTTTAGCTTCGCCATGATGAAGTTCTATGTGTGGAATACCCTGATATGAGATAAGCTAGATCAACGTTGTATATGGCAGAGATATGCGCACGCCGCCCCACACCTTTTTGACATTACTGGTGTACGGGTGTGTTAATTGGCTGATAGTCCAGGGTGATTATGGTCTGGCTGGCAAGGCTGTCCGCGATGGCAACAAGAAGCGCAAGAGGCAATAAGAATAAGATACCAAGCATACAATTGTCGCACAAATTATACCATTACAAATAGACATTATAGTTGAAGTTTGGACATCCGAGTTGAAATAGTAACTTGCTTTTTTCATGGGAACTAATTTTTCAAAGCAGCAGAAGATTGAATACAATATATCGATCCTAGAAAGAAGCTATTTTATGCGAACATAGGCATTGGCTTCAGCAAAGCTAATTGCTATACAATCGTACACGACAACTTTTAGTTCCTTGTCAAACAAAGCAACTTTTATTTGATAAATTGATAGTTATGACGGAGGTTATACTTGCGCGCTGCTGCACGTTCTGCTGCAAGGTGCTGCATGACATGCAAGACACACAGCTTGGACATGCCATTTAACAAATGTTTCCCGTTTGCCCCGTTAAAAGGGGGAAACTAAATTTAATGAATTGAACCAGTCATTAGCTTGTTCTTCTCTTTTGCAGCCAATTGATACTATTTTGAGCCCAAAAATTGCAAGCCAATAATGTCTCTCACCGGAAGAAAGCACAAGAGGTCGCTAACCGGCTTCACGCCCAATGAAATCAAGGCAATTGATGCAGCTATCCCTATTAAAGCGAGGGAGATTTGGACCAAGTATGCCTATCAGGAGTTCACTACTGCAGAGGAGTTAGAGTCGAGATTTATAGACCATGTCGAAACAACTTTGGCAAGATCGATGTACAACTGCGACAACCTTGCTGCCTACCAGGCGCTTTCCAATTCGATTAAGGATAAGCTGATTTACCACTGGAACAAGACGCAGCAATTGCATACCCTGAAGGACACCAAGAGGGTTTATTACTTGTCCCTTGAGTTCCTCATGGGAAGAGCATTGGACAATGCAATCATCAATTTGGACTTGAAGCCAACTGCCAAGAAGGCTATTGACGAACTGGGATTTAACCTGGAGGATATCATTGAGGTAGAGCCAGATGCCGCCTTAGGTAACGGAGGTCTTGGTCGTCTGGCTGCTTGTTTTGTGGACTCCTTGAGTACGGGTAATTATCCTGGGTGGGGTTACGGATTGAGGTACCAGTACGGTATCTTTTCACAAAAGATTATCGATGGATATCAAGTGGAAACACCAGACTACTGGCTCAGATTCTCTAACCCTTGGGAGATCCCCCGTTTTGAGATTCAGATTCCTGTTGATTTTTACGGAAGTGTGAGCTCCATTACAAATGCCGATGGCACCAGCAAGAAACAGTGGAATGGAGGTGAGAGAATCCTGGCCATTGCCTACGATTTTCCAGTCCCTGGTTACGACACCTCTAACGTTAACAACCTTCGGCTGTGGTCTTCAAAGCCCACCACCGAGTTCGATTTCCAGAAATTCAACGAAGGTGACTATCAAAATTCGCTCGTTGAGCAGCAGCGTGCAGAGTCAATCACTGCAGTCCTGTACCCCAATGACAATTTTTACAAAGGTAAAGAGCTTAGGTTGAAGCAACAATACTTCTGGATTGCAGCTTCTTTGCACGACATTGTGCGTAGATACATTAAGACAAAGAAGCCTTGGGGCGAGTTCCCTGACTACGTAGCCATTCAACTGAATGATACGCATCCAACACTGGCTGTTGTCGAATTGCAGAGAATTCTGGTCGACCTAGAAGACGTCCCTTGGGACGAAGCCTGGACCATTGTTACTAAGACGTTTGGCTACACAAACCATACTGTTATGCAAGAGGCTTTAGAGAAATGGCCCTTGGATCTGTTTTCTAACTTACTCCCTAGACATCTGGAAATTATCTACGATATCAACTTTCAGTTCTTGCAGCAGGTGGCCAAGAAATTCCCTGGTGACCGTGATATCATTAGAAACGTGTCGATCATTGAGGAGAGCTCTCCCAAGAATATTAGAATGGCGAACCTGGCTATCATTGGATCACATAAGGTTAATGGTGTTGCTGAACTGCACTCGGAACTGATCAAGACAACGATTTTTAAGGATTTTGTCAGATTCTATGGAGCAGAAAAGTTTACCAATGTCACTAATGGTATTACACCCAGAAGGTGGTTGAAACAAGCCAATCCAAAGCTGGCGACTTTGATTGCTTCGAAACTGGGCGGCGACAAGTATCTGAGTCACTTGTCTCAATTAAAGGAACTCGAGAAATACAGCGAGGATGCCGAATTCCAACAGCAGTGGTCTCTTGTAAAGCTGGACAACAAGAAGAGACTTGCAGAGCTGATCAAGAAACTTACGGATATCGATGTGAATCCGAACGTCTTATTTGACGTGCAGGTGAAGCGTATTCATGAGTACAAGCGTCAGCAACTGAATATTTTTGGTGTTATCTGGAGATATCTCGAGATCAAGGCTACTCCCAAAGAAGAGAGATCAAAATGGTTGCCAAAAGTGTCAATTATTGGAGGTAAGGCCGCACCTGGTTACTACGCAGCAAAGAAAATCATCAAATTGGTTAACGCTGTGTCGGAAGTTGTCAACAATGACCCAGACATTGGTGATTTACTGAAAGTTGTATTTATTCCAGACTACAATGTCTCCAAAGCAGAAATTATATGCCCAGCTTCAGACATTTCAGAGCACATTTCTACTGCCGGAACCGAGGCTTCCGGTACATCGAACATGAAGTTTGTGCTAAATGGAGGTTTGATTATTGGTACCGTTGATGGTGCAAATGTAGAGATTACTAGAGAGATTGGCGAGGAGAATATCTTCCTATTTGGAAACCTAGCCGAAGACGTTGATGATTTGAGACACGAGCACCAGATTGGACGTTTGGAGACCCCTGATTCGTTGGATAAGGTGTTTATTGCTATAGAGTCGGGTGTTTTCGGCACTCCTGACGAATTCAAGTCACTGATAGACAATGTGAAGTACCACGGAGATTACTACCTGGTTAGCGACGACTTTGAGAGCTACTTAAAGGCTCACCAGGCAATTGACAATGAGTTCCAGAACCAGAAAGAGTGGATTAAGAAGAGCATCATTAGCGTTGCAAACATGGGGTTCTTTAGCTCCGACAGATGCATTGAGGAGTATGCTGAGAACATTTGGAACATCGAGCCTGTGAACGAGCAGGTATGATGCATTACGTTTGTATTGCCTTTAGTACGTTTTTATTTATATCATTTTATGTTAGTTCTTTTGAAAATTGGAGTAATGGCACTTACTTTATACTGGGGTAGCGATACTCAAATTTTGCGGTGCCGGTAGAAAAACGCCTGCATCGGATTATGCAGAAGACATCAGGCAACTATTTATATGCTTATATATAGCCAACTTGGGAGATTATTGATCCAGTCTTGTTTGCCCATACGGTATGTTTTACTCACAATGACCTCGTACTCAAAGGATAACTACAACGCCACAGATTACAGCAATTTTAGGCCCAAGTATCCCACGACTTTCTATAATGAGATACTGCGTTACCACGGAGACAACTCCGAAAACGAGTGCTATATCGACGTGGGGTGCGGCACAGGAGAAGCCGCATTTGCCCTGCATCCTGCATTTGAGCACACAATTGGCATCGACCCATCCGAGGTAATGCTTTCTCGTGCTAGGGCTTTGAAACGCCCAGAAGACTCATCAATAGAATTTGTTCAGGGAAGTGCTGAGGATCTCACAACTGTTCCTGATCAATCTGTCGATTTACTCACAGCCGCCGAGTGCGTACACTGGTTTGACCCTGTCAAGTTTCTTGATGAATGCTACAGGGTCTTAAAGACCAATGGCACTCTAGCCTACTGGCTGTATCATGAAGCCATCTTCCAAGGTCCCAAGGCAGATATTGCCAATAGCATCTACAGCAAATATCTTTATGATGATGACCGATACATGGGTCCCTACTGGGACAAAGGGAAACAAAATTTCCGTGATTTCTTGCAAACGTGTAACTCCAGGCTGCTTGAGTTGCAAGACCAGGGGAAGTTCAAGAATGTTATAATTTGCAAGTTTCAGCAATCGACGTGCGTCAATAAGCAGAAACTGGTAGAGAGGGCTCGCGTGGATAGCGCAGCTAATGATGACTTTCCTGTGCTATTAATTGAAAAGAGCATGACATTGGACGACTTTATGAACTTTATCAAGACGCACAGCCCATTAAACAAATGGTATAAGACACATGGTGTTCAAAAGGGGACAAAGGATGACTTGGTAGAGATCATGAGACAGGAGTTCATAGACAAGTGCGGGTGGTCTGACCAGACGCCCGTCTCAATAATATGGGACAGCATCTATGCATTTGCGAAGAAAGCTTAGAAGCCATGTCTGCCTCTTGGTTTGGACGATTGATTACTCTAAAGAATTGTCATAATTTAACTTTTTTATTGTATGGTAAGCTATTTAATTTCTATTTCATAACGTGCACAATGACACCTTTGTGACAATAGATACTTTCGGTACAAAAAAATCAAACACATCGTAATCGTAACATTTCTTAAGCAGCGCCCAATGCGCCCTTCTCATCGCAGTCTTTACAAGCTCAACCCCAAGGCCACCCTTAGAACATTCTGAAAGGCTGCCACGGGCTACACACTCGCCACAGAGAAGCCATCTGGCGAGCTCTGTTTCAGCAGTTGTAAAAGCTCGTAATTACTCCTACCGTCAGTGTTCTTGTTCTTGTCTATCACCATCTTTTTTAGACACTTATTCTCCATCTCCAGCGTCTTAATCTTGTTGTTGAGGTTGTTCACCTTGTCCATCAGGTTTTTTGCTCTAATTCCCATTTCCTTTTCCTTCAGCTTCTTCTTGATCCTAAATCTTGCAGAGGCGGCAGTATTTCTACGTCTCTTTTCAAGTTCATCGACATCTGACTGAGCTGCTTGCGAGCCTGTCCTCTTGTTTCTAGATCCAGGCGTGCTCGCTGCGGAGGACCCGTAAGTTCCGACGTCAAACACAACATCTTGATGACTGAAGGGCGAAGCAGTATTGCCAGTACTTGGGGTGGTGACAGAATTAGTTGAAGGTGATGTCTTCTGCTCTAACAAGGATGGCTCAATCTTCGACACGTCAAATGTAGGAGTGTTATATGCCTGCTGTTGCACTTGTCGCACTTGAGAGCTTATTTGTTGTGCCTGTAATTCTGGACGCACCTGCTGAGTCAGAGTCTTCTTTGCGGTATCAAAGTCGAGAAAGTCATTATGCGAGAATAAGGACAAGTCAACGGCCACATTCTGCTGGTTAAGGGCATTATCCCCGGACTGATTGGCAACTGGGAATTGTTCAATGGAACCAGAAGCAAGCCCCTGTGGGCTGTTGTCAGCAAGTGGCAAGAAGTCCAGGTTGAACTCCTCTAAATTTAGGAAGTTGATGAAATTGTCCTCAGAGTTCATTTCTCAATGTGAAACGGGGATACTATTATCAACTCTGAGAGTGTATCGTAGGAAAATATGATGATTTATAACAGGAGTATTAGTATTCAAGATGAACAAACAAGTGTTCAATGGACTGCGCAATGAAAATTTTTCGCCCGTTGCGCTTGGCTTTTTCTCCTTAATTTCCCCTTTAAAATGAGATTTGTAATCACGAGGGCCCCGAAAAATTGTGCTCGGGAACCACGGCAGCCGGAAGATTTTGAAAGCAAAGATAAGGCGTGGGTGAATTCGCACAGCTTACGGTGGGATAAACATAGTGGATGCAGTTACCAGATTGGGCAGTAATCGGCTATCGACGTGTTTTTTGACTCCGAAGGGCAGTTCGCTTACGTAAGAGAAAAAGTTGGCATTTTACTTAATACGAATTACGGACCTAATTACTGCAAAAGGGCTTGAAGTGGTAAGCAATGGCCAAAAGCAGGAACACGAGTGGCAAAACTGCAAAAGATCGAATTCCGAAAGAATTTGCTACTGGCTTTTTGTTGCCGTTTATATTCACGGAGTCAGTCTTTTGAGTGTTTCTGTCTGTAGAAAACTCTGTAAGCACATCTAGCGAGTCCTCGAAGTCCGAGGAATTGAGGGAGCCAGCTGAGATAATTGACATGTCAGACTCAGGGTTACCCAGACTCTCACTTGAGCTTGATAGTAACAGTTGAGTCACTGGCTCTGACAGTTGCGGAGGTTGTTTAGGTCGCAGACTCTCACTATAGTGGCTGTCAGTAGCTTCCTTTTCACTTTTGTCAAGATCCTGTGCATCAGTGATCTCATTTTCCTCCACCCCTTTCTTGAGGTTTATCTCTTTCCCCTCTAGCTGTTGGTGCATTTCTAGTTGCTCCCGAGCCCTTAGCAACAGTTCGCTCAAGGTTTTCACCTCGCTGCTTAGCTCGTTTACTTTTTCATCTCGACTAGCCAGTGCTATGCGCAACTGTGTTGTTTCGTCCTCGTAATCCCTGCACTGTTTCTCTTTCTCTTGCAGCTGCAACACTAATTGGTTTCTCTCTGCTCTTATGGCCTTGGCCTCCTGTTCTTTGCTCCTTGCTATGGTGAGATGGTCTCTGTTTATGTTTACTTCGAGTTCCAACTGTTTATTGCGCTCCTCCAGCCTCTCGTTCTTCCCCTTCCAATTGGTGATTTTCGTCTCCAGCTCACAGACCCTGTTTAAAATCACCTTTTTCTCGTCCTCCAGCATGTTAGACTTGTATGTTCTGGTCCCTCTGTTGGTGTTTTCAGCAGCTACAGTGGCTTTCAAAGTCTTTAAAAACCTATCCATCTCTTTCAGCTTTTGCTGGTTAATGTACTCATTATTAATGGCAACAATCAAATGTTTAATCACAGTTTCCAGCATTGAATTCATCTTGATAGTTGAATTGGGCACAATCACCTCATTCTGTTTTGCTAATGGATTCGCCTTCGATTGGAAACTTTCATCTACCAAACTCTTCAACACAAGATCTTCTTGCTCCTCCAATACGTCGCCAAAAATCAAAGCATCTAAAGAAGAGTTGAACAAATCGAGTTTCTTGGACTCCAATTGCCCTTCGCTGACACCAGTTTCCACTAGATCGTTATAGTCGTCTAGGCTGATGTACTTGAACTCCTCAACCTTACATGTAATCTTTTTGTGTGCGAGTTGGCTCTCTAATGCCGTACCCAGGTCTATCTTGTCACCAATGTTTAGCTCAATGTCCTTGTATGGATCAAGCTTCTCGTCGTTAATAAACGTACCGTTGGACGACTTCAGATCTCGTATGTACAGCTTGTTTTGTTTGATAAATAGCTCGGCATGGTTCCTAGATAACACACGTGAGTCGAAAAACCCATCTGTAATCTTATTGCTTACCTTGGGCACATTCTGCCGCCCTATTTTCAGCGTATCGGGAGCCAATGGAACGCTCAAAATCTTGATGAAGTCCTGTGTAGGATCTAAGGATATCAGCTTTACAGCATGTACGAAATGCCGCAATTCTGGAACAGCAGAGGTCACCTCTGTTGTGACATTATTAGTGGATAGAGAGGGCAATTGTGTTTTATGCATAGGATTTAGATTGCTTTGAGTCTTAGACGAAGATCGCTTTCGCTGAACTGCATAGTCTCCCTCTGTGCTTAAAGCGTGCTTATTTGTAGACAGAGGCTTCGTAAAGCTAACAAGGCCTTCTTCTTGCAATGGCTGCTTTTCTATGGAATTTAATGACATTTTATGCTACGGTGATGACACTGTGTTGGACTAAATTAGGTTAACTCTTCCTAGTACTTGATGCTTGATAAATGCGGTAGTGGTTAGTTGCGCGGGTATCTATGTCATTTATGGTCTTCCGTAGCCCAAGTAAAGACAATAGTGTTATTGGAGATCTTTGGTGGTCTAAAGTATAAATGCTGGTAGTCTTCTCTGAGAGACAATGGTACTTAGTTGATAGATGCAGTGTACGAACTTCAAACAAATAGCAGGTCCATAGATCAGTTTTCTTTGATAGACGTTTCGACGCGTCGATCTGTTTTTTTTCTATGAGTAGTGCATATATAATACTGGGTGTCAGTGATTTTTTTGATTTATGGTCAGCTGAACTTGAAGTGTTCTCTACCTACATCCTTGAAGAGTTCCAAAACTTTAAGAAAGAAAATGCATGAAGACTGTATGTAAATTAAAACCAATTCCATTCCCTTCAATTCAAAAATGCAAAGTTAAAAATCAATTTTTTGAAAAATGTTCAAGTCAGTTATCGCTTATTATTAGTTTGATATCGCATTTGTCAAGTAATTATTCTCTACTGCTCTTATTCTTGCGCAATATATGTTATGGTAAAGTGAAGAAAGGGAAAATGTATGGAATGATGCAGATTTTCTAAAAGCGCAAAGCAAAAACCTCCTTGTTTCAAGTCTTATTCTCAAAACGAATGTCACTTTTAGACGTAACACCTAAATAACGTTTGTTCAGCACCATCTTGCAGATTTTACCAAATGGTCTAGTATGTACTTTGATTTACTTCGCAAATTGAAATCAAACAACATTTCTAAAACGTACGTACGTCATTTCGTGATTATTCTTATTTTTCTTTGTAGTGTATCTTCCAACTATAGATTCAAATATGTTGAGGAAGTAACAAGTTTTACCAATTTAAAAGTTTCTTCAATACACCTGAATACTCAGTGTATTGCTCTCGTGTTAAAGCTTAGTGGCCTGCCATCTAGAGCCTCAAATTTCATGGACTTCACAACCTGTGCGGCAGAATAAGTCAATTGTGTGGCACAGGTTTTTTGTGATAAAACTATCTTTTGTATGATTCACACTTCAATAAAATGCCATCTATTGGAAGAGCCATCTTGAATTGATCAAATTTACTGAACTTGTGCTTATGACATTATCTTAACTACTCTTGAAATTTAATTTAAATGGGGCTGTACCATGAGCACGTCAAAAGCACCTGACTTGGTTGTCACTTTGTTTTAGGCAGTGGAATCTCAAAATGGTGATAGCGGACAGTTTCAAATAATCTTGAAATCCGAGATTCCCTCTTGAGTACACCATTACACCCTCTTAAAAAGCAAAAAAAATCTTTATGGCACATGTTGATCAAACTAATCCGTCTTGGCTTAAGAACTCTCAGCTGTGTAAATTATTTTTTTACTACACAGTTGGTTCCTAATATTACCTCAATCCATTTGTCATCTAATACCGTTAGGGCATCTTTTCAGTTTTTGGGCATATGTGTATGCCGGAAAAAGTGCATGCGCGCTACAAACTATTTATCAATTTCATCAATTGTATTGAAAGCCTGGGGACTACTTGACTCTAAGAGAGACTGAGGAAAATTCTCAAACTCGGAAAAGAAGACAGGGAATCTCAGGTATATTTTCTATTGGTTGATCCACAATATGACTCAAAAGATACCGACATGCAGATTCTAGGCTACCAAGATTTAACCAAAACAATTGCTTTTTTGTTGATACAGATGCACTTTTATCTGCATATCCGTTGCGCCCCATTGCCTATTTTCTGCGTTTGAGGCTTCCGATTAGCATAGGCTCCGAAAAATCCATAAAATGTTGGACGAATCACATTCAGAGCGACAGGCCAGCACTTTAGTCTTATGCAATGCATGTAATTATCTCTCGATATGCTAAGCTTCTTTAATGGGCAATGGACTTTTAACTAAACTACTACCGCCATCGCCTTTGGGATGAGAGACCTCAAGCACTTGCGCCGATTAGTTCAGCTAAAGACTTGTATATCTGCACACCAAAATTGATATATAAAGACTCGGACCTTGCCAAGAGATATCCAAGATTTGAAGAACAATGTTCTCCTCTTCTTAGAGCTATCAATCTTAACAATGCTGCTTAACTCCTTTCTTACCTCTGCTGTCCTCGCTAGCTCTTCTCTTGCACCGCCAAGCGCTTACGCCGTTCCAGAAGCTTTTCCAAGTGTCTTAGCTAATGCCGACCCCGCGAATGAGGCCAGTTGCGCTTGCCACGCCAGCTGCGGTTACTTAATTCTTTATGCCAGATCCTACACCGACGACGGCCAAAGTGACTCCGGCCCATGGAATTCTTCACTTTGTAACACTGATTCCACATTCATGCAGGGTGTCAGTGCTTGCTTGGAGTGTGGTTGGTGCTTGTAGTTGGACTATGGAACGCTCTTAACTGGTGCATTGGCCCACTGTGACCAGCCAATTACTCCGACAGGTACTGAATGCCATTCTACAAGGGCCGCTGCCTCTTCCTTTTCTGCAGAAGATATAGCCTCTACTGCTTTGTCTACAGAAGCCAATTCTTTCTCTGTTGCAGTAGAGGCCACTTCTGCTATTGCTGATACGACTGAGTCTGCGCCATCTACAGAGAACGGGCC
This sequence comes from Wenyingozyma naganishii, assembly GCA_003706235.2. Classification (NCBI taxonomy): domain Eukaryota; kingdom Fungi; phylum Ascomycota; class Pichiomycetes; order Pichiales; family Pichiaceae; genus Wenyingozyma; species Wenyingozyma naganishii. The sequence goes on along the minus strand of PPKS02000007.1, from coordinate 163,700 downwards.
TAGTCCTGAAACTACTTTTGCAGCAGCTGGATCCTCAGCCGTTGGCAAGCCGGTTCTTCCTCCTCCTCAGAGGCTTCTATTGCTTCTTTCTCCGGTGCTGCTAGCAAGGTTGCCACTGGTTCTGGCTCTGCATTTTAGGTATAGCGGCTCTGCTGATGTGAAAGTTTTTTCAAAGTTAAAGACACTCAATTTACTAAACACAGATGGCGAGAAGGCCTCTGTATTCTATGACGTAACACTTTAATATAGCCATTCTTTACTTATACTGCTTATGCACATTTTTAATCAAGTTTCGGTTGACTTAATGGACCGGATTTCAAAGTCGCTGTAAACATCAGATGGTGGCTATTATCTATTGAGGATAAGATAGATGGCGTCCATCATATTTTCCAGTATTAACTGGACGATGCGGCATTTTATGCCAATTGTAAGTCACAAATACCGAAAAACAAGAGCGAACGGCCGATGGGCTAAACATTCCAGGCTACTGTCAATCATCCTAACCGGACGCAAACTTTACAGCACAAGTGCTTATAAGGTCTTAGCTTCAAGCCCCGTCCATGGGCGATTGGAAGAAAGTGGCGAGCCTGTGACCAGTCTGTTCTCACCAGATTTAGCCTGTGAATGCACATTCTTCCTCCAGGTATCTCAACACCTTGTCCAGAGTGTGTTCCTCTGCCAAGTCAAACTCCAAATGATGCACCGTATCTACACTGATCCGCCTTGCAAACTCGTCTACAAACTTTTCCGCAACTTGCTTTGTACTTAATTTCAACTCCGGTCGTACCGCCTGTATAGATGTCTGCTTGTAGTCCTTCAATCCGCACATTACTACCCTCCCATCGTTCACAAAACTCAAATCATTATAACAGTTTATCGAAACACCATGAGAGGTCACAGATCGCCTGATATTCACTCCAATAGACGAGATTTTTTGTAATTGTCCCTTGCTATTTACCCAAACACCTGTGTTTTCTGTTGTCGAAGCAGGTATCCCAAACGCACCAAGCAGACCAACCACAGATTTCTCTATGGTGGAGACATAGCACCTCGATGTCAGGTTGGCGTAAGCCTTCAGGTCGATGATTGGGTATAGCACCACTTGACCAGGCCCATGATAAGTTATCTGACCGCCTCTTGACGTTTGCACATATGGTATACCTTTAACTCTGGTGAAGTCATCTTTCTCCTCTTGGCTGGTGCGAGTCTTTTCCCTCTTACCCCCGGTATATGTAGACTCGAACTCAAATGAGAAAACGAGAGAGGAGTACTGCTTTGGTGTGATTGCTTGAGGTCCGTGATCATTAAGCTCATTTGGGCATTGCAGTGGCGGAGTCTTCTTTGCTATGGTGTACTTTTTGTGTTCTAGTTTCCGGGATACTAGATGCTCCTGCAGTTCCGAGCCTAAGTCATACGGGACTACGCCCTTGATGTGAATGTGATGAATGCTGTTTGCCTCTCGGATGAGAGGGTGAAATGGGGTAGCACATATTGTTGAGTAGTGTGATAGCCATCGCTTAGAAAACCAGACAGGTCTCATAATCAGTTTTCCAAATATCACCGTCTCCAACGTTCTCTACTCTTCCTACAAAACTACGATATGTGAAAAATTATGTGCATGCATATGCGTTTTTAGCTGTGAACGCCAAAGTTGGGAGAATATATGTTTGACATATTTGCCTCTGTTGATTAGATTCCAGGCCGCAAATTGTTTACACTCCTGTCATTTTTCAGTGTTACATGACACGAGTCTTATGTGTTGCAGAGAAGCCGTCAATCGCCAAGGCTGCTGCTAACATATTAGGCGGAGGACGCGTTACCGTGCGACCTACGCGTAACAAGTTTATCAAGAATTATGATTTCTCCTACGACTTTGCCCAGTGGGGCCCATGCGAGGTAACAATGACGTCTGTGGCAGGCCACTTGCTCTCTATGGATTTTCCACCATCGCTCTCCTGGGGAAGATGCATGCCCAAAGAGTTGTTTGATGCCCCAGTGACAGTATCTGTTTCCGGTGGCACGAAACAAATTGCAGACAACATAGAGAAGGAAGCAAAGTTTGCCGACTATTTGTTTATTTGGACTGACTGTGATAGAGAGGGAGAGTATATTGGGTACGAAGTGGTTGAACAGTCACGAAAAGGTAACCAGCGACATAGCTTAGACTCTGCATTTAGAGCCAAGTTTTCGCACATTGAGGCTAGCCACGTGCGGTTTGCTGCAAACAACCCTATAAAACTCGATAAGCAAGCTATAGCAGCAGTGCGAACGCGAATGGAGCTTGACTTACGGTCTGGTGCCAGCTTTACAAGATTTCTTACTGATCTGTTCAAACACAAGCTGCGACAAGAGTTTCAAGACGTTAAGACAATCTCGTATGGAGGGTGTCAGTTCCCCACGCTAGGGTTTGTAGTTGACCGTTTTAAGCGTGTAAAGCAGTTTGTACCGGAATCCTACTGGTATTTGGCGGTGGAAGCGAAAAAGGGTAACGCGAAGGTGCCTTTTTCTTGGAATGGTGGCCATGTGTTTGATAGATTGGTAGCTTTATGCACATATCAAAATTGCCTTACTCAGGCGCCGGAAGAGGGGGTGATTACTGGCCTCAGAGAGGAGCCCACATCCAATTGGGCTCCTCTCCCTCTCACTACGGTTCAGCTGCAAAAAGACTGTGCTACTTTCTTCAAGATGTCGGCTAAAGACTCGCTTGCAGCTGCTGAGAAGTTGTACACCATGGGATTTCTTTCGTACCCAAGGACTGAAACAGATGTGTACCCAAAGAATATGGACTTAAAAAAGCTAATTGAGAACCAATCACAGTCATCTAGATGGGGCCCGTATGCTAGAGGGCTCTTGGAAGACCCTGCAAAGTTCAGGCAGCCTAGAGCAGGTAGCCATAACGACGAAGCTCATCCACCCATTCACCCGGTTATGTTTATAGACGCAGATCGTAGCTCAGAAATTACTGAAGCCCAGAAGAAGGTATACGAATATGTGGTGCGTAGGTTTCTGGCCAGCTGCTCCCACGACGCAAAAGGTAAGCGCACGACTGCTACGTTACTATGGGGCGATCAGACATTTACAGCAGCCGGGCTCACGGTGACAGAAAAGAACTACTTAGAAATATACACGTACTCAAGATGGGAGTCCACGAAGAAGCTGCCGCAATTCACATTGAATCAGACGGTCAAGCTTTCTAAGGCAGAGCTTGCAACAGGAACCACATCTCCACCTAGTCTGTTAACGGAAACCGCCCTTTTATCGCTGATGGATACCAACGGCATTGGAACTGACGCCACGATGGCTGAGCACATAGAAAAGGTTGTCGACAGAGGTTATGTTATACGTGAAAAGAGCGGTGGAACCACTTATTTGAAACCCTCCTTACTAGGCTATGCTCTGGTTGAAGGATTCAACGATGTAGGCTTTGACGGGATCTGCTTGTCGAAGCCATTTCTACGGAAAGAGATGGAGTCAAAGCTGAAGGAAATCTGCGAGGGACGCATAGATAAGGGTGCCGTTTTGCATGAAATCAATGAGATGTACCGTGAGGCGTTTCATATGAGCAACATCAAGCAGCAGACACTAATCGACGCTTACCAGGGCATCAAGACGCAGCAGCAGCAACCGCAGTAGTCAGCCTCTTATCATTAATCTTAATAGCATGTGTGCATTTTTTCGACATTTTGAATCAATTAGCATAATATACAGGAGTTAAATCACCTAAATAAATAATACGTGTACTAACACAGTTCAATCGGAGGTGGTACGTCAGGAACTTTACCTAGTTGGAAACGGTCGCTTTTGAAAAGGGCAATGACAGCATCTGAAAGTTCTGCAAGTTTGATGTTATCGCTTTCAATATCTGCCTGTTTGAATTGTGGCTTTTCGGTACTGGTCGGAGTAGGTTGAAAGCCATTACCAAAACCATTGGCAGGCTGACTTCTGGCAAATGCAGTATTTCCAAAAGCCGACGATACATTCCCTGTCGTCAAATTGTTGTTAGACTGACCAAAAGAAGATGTAGAACCAAAAGCTGATGATTGCCCCACAAATGGAGAGTTGGCTTCCAGTGCTTGCTGAGGCTGAATTTGTTGAGAGAGGCCAAACGCTGAGAAATTAGAGCTATTTCCATCAGAGTTTTGGCCAAAGGCTGACGGTGTTTGCCCACTAAACCCTCCAAATGAAGATGTGGATTGGAAGCCAGATTTTCCAAAAGCAGACGCTGTGTTGTTCGAACCACTAGATGGCATAGGCTGGAATGGATTGGATACCTTAGCACCAAATGCAGAAGAAGATGCGCCAAATGGACTCGCTGCTGGCTGCGCTTTAGATGTGCTGGTTGCCGAGCTTGGGCCAAAGATACCGCCTACTGAGAAGACTTTTCTGGCTTCTGGAACTGATGACTCATTGTTTGAACCAAATGGGTTTACATTTCTGGATCCGCCAAATGGGTTTGCATTAGTATTCGAGCCATTTGAACTTGCAGACCCAAACGGGCTAGCGACATTGCTCACCAAAGCCCCGGCACTGGCACCAAAAACAGAAGAAGCAGCACCAAAGCCCGATTTGCCAAATGAAGACACTCCTGGTGCAGCAGAGGCCCCAAACGGATTTGGGATGGTAGAACTGGAATTGGCACTGGAGACCCCAAAAGGAGATTGGCCAAATGGACTGGGGACTGAGGACCCTCTATTGTTACCACCAAAGGGATTCGCAGCTCCACCAAACGGGTTGGTCATACTGCTATTGCCCCCACTACTAGCCATGAGCGTGCTATCCTCTACCGAAAAAGGAACAGAAGGCTTGCTGGGCTTCGATTTAATAGCCAGCTGCAAATATCTCGCGGCCTTCTCACTGTTTTTTCGCACATACTCCACGCATTTTTTCATGTCTTCTGCCCTGATGCGCATTTCTCCAGTGTAGGCATCCAGCCTGTCAGTCTGCTTGGCAGTGTAATGCAGCACTCTCTGTTCTTCGAAGGAAAGATCTCTGTCTGAGATAAGTAACACATTTGCAGGTGAACGGAGCGAATAGCACGTGAAAATAGCTGGCGAAGCGGCCAATTCACTACTGATCGCAGTCATATCTTTAGTTATCTCTTCCGCATGGCGCACATGTGACCCGTTAGCAAACTGCTCCGCCGTCTCTTTAGATGGCAACCCCTTATCTACGGACTTCTCGTGTCGAAACCGACAGTTTTTGCCAAATTTGCAGTTTCCTACGGGCTGTTAGTGTACTCAATTGCAGTATACATACTGAAGATCCGGAATATCGCTACGTACCTTGCTCAAAGTATTGGCAGGTTTGCCTGTTATTAGCCATGCCTATATGTACAAAAGTGTTTTACTTTACTGTGTGATCTGAGACATTGGCTTGAGCCTCCTTCAACGTACTTGTCTAATTTCGAAACATGAACCTTGTTCTCTTTTCTTTCTCTAAAGAAATCCAGCTCTAACTTTTCACCTCAGCTATCTTCGCGCGTCTCACAGCTCAATTATACTCCAGTAGTGTCTGTGGCCATCTCATCAAATTGATAGCTGTGACAGTCACATCGAGAACACCTCTATTCTCCCCAACACTTCCTCTGACACCATGATTTGCGTGGAGTGCGGTGCCCCTATTGATTTGCTCTATGAAAAATACAAGGGTGACCACATCAGACTCACTGTATGTGAACATTGCGGCAGTGTAGCTGATAAGTACATAGAGTATGATAAGGTGTTGCTGTTTATAGATCTGATGCTGTTGCGGCCACAGGCTTACAGACACACAATATACAACTTCATAGTATCTGAACCACCAGCAGAAGAAAAGGTGCACGGCTACAAACTCCAAATATCTCGCATATGGACCAGATACGCATCCTGCTCTCGACTATTTGTGCTTATGCTGTTATTCGAAGTGTATCTTACTTGGGCGTACGAGGAGAAGAATTACATTGAGCAGAGCAGCAATTTGGTGACCTACAAGCGCACGTCATTGATGTTCAGCCTGGTACTTGCGAATCCCAACATTTTGCTACAATATTGCTTCTTCTTACTCAAAGCGCTGCTAGAATTTGTTCTTTCTCATGTTTTAATGCAATACCTTATAGCCGTGTACCTTAGATTTGGTACTTCCGTCACCAGTGTTGAAGACACTGATACTATTCCCTCTTTGGACAAAAAACTTGACGACCCAGTCAGTGTCGACCACGATAACTTGTACCTAACAGTCCCCTTGAGCCAGCCGAGAGAGCCCATCGCAACAACATCCAGCAACTCACCTCAGATTATCTCTACCAAAAGGTATCCACGTGACTATTACATTGCCCTGGTATCGACAAGCATTCTTATCTCTAATTTGGTAAAGTTGTTTCCCATAGTGATGCTCATATGGCCCTATGATAACTTCATCCTCAATCTGACGCGACCTATGGTCAACGTAATCCATCTTATAATACTGGTCGAAACGTTGCATGTAGCATTGCTTGTACGTCATGAAAACAGTTACTGGAAGATAATTCTTGTAGTGTGTGCGACAAACTTACTCAAGAACATTGTATGTGCAATAGTTCTTTGCCTGGTGACGAGCATAGCTTTTGAAGTGCCCTTTATTTCTCTTATACGAGACGAGCTGTCAAAAAATTCTCAAAACTTTTACATGTTCACGAAATACCTAGACTTTGAACTGTCATGAGCTTATGCTTGAGCTATTATTACCATATTACTCATAATTAATATACATATATATATAGCATCCTCTATTAAAACTCCTCAAAAGTGACCTTTTTTTTTATAGCACCATTAGAAGTTGCCATGGTAATTTGATCACCCTCAATGGAGATCCACGGCCCATCGAGTGGCTGGACCAGGAATGGGTACTCGTACGTTTGGTTAAGCTCCCTCCTTTCGTCTATAGTCTTCGATGTTTGAGGAGCAAAAAATTGTGTTGAAGTTCTGTGCCGTATATTTGAAGTGGGTGAATCAGATCCTGACACACTAGCGCTGGTGGTTTCTGGTTTCTTGATGGCTCTCAGCGCTATGAAGGAACTCAAAGGCACATAATTTTTTTGAAAATCCCAGAAGAAAAGCATAGTGTATATTGGTAGTGGGGTCAGGAAGGTAGCCAAGATGTAGGAGTTTGAGAGTGTTAGCGAGCCCGCCACCGTTAACTGAAATAATAATAGCCCCATTACAACTCTTCTGTAGATTATTGGCCAAACACCACCTGTTGAGTGCTGTGGGTGGATGCATGAGTATATGAGCTGATACTTGTAGACGTAGTAGCCTATAATAAAGTAGGCAAGCCCGGCAGACAAGATTTTGGTAGACATCACGCTGTAGAGGAGGGTAATAATCAAAATGAGCAGAGATAAAGGCAGCTGTAATCCAAAATTGAAAACTGGTGGCGTGTACAAATCTTTATAGTGTCTAGGAGTTTTGCAGCTGGCACGAAAATAGGGAAATTGAATAAGCTGGCCTATCAGAAGTAACTTAAACGGCATCATTCCAATCCCCTGTAGCAAAATTGTGTCAACGTAGAATGAAGAAAGCCCTCTGAGTGAGGAAGCCAGCTGAGTAGCTAACTTTTTCGAGTCAGAAAGATAACCCCAGTAATTCGATACAGTACCAGCCATGGTGAATACGAGAAACAAGTTGACGAACACGTAGAAAAAGTTCTTCGAAACGACAGAAAGTTCTTCCTCGCCATGTGAAACAAATCCTTGTTTGGAGGACAACCAGACGTAAAAAAATGGGATCAAAAAGTTCAGCAGCGTGAAGATGTAAACAGGAAGCAGGTCCGTGACAAGTCTTTGTGCCCATTCATTATATTTCAAAAAACGGCCAAGCGCTGGCCAGAATTTGGAGATCGTTTTCAAGTTCAACAATGTCGCAAGATATGAAACAGGCAGGACGAATGCAATGCACATGAAGCCTGTGAGAAAAGTGATGTAATATATCTTTATTAGGCGCTCTCTCCTTGGTAGCGTTACGTTCTCCCATATGATATCTCTTGGAGCAGGCGCCAGTCGCGTAATAAAGTAGTGCACTTGGGGATCCAGAACAGCCTGGGCGAGCATCTGAGCGGTAGCTACAGAGTCCATCGTGACAAATGCAGTGGGTGTAGCGGCATAGTGTCTTTCTCGTGCCTTGAGGATTTCTTCGTCTATTACGTTCAGCTGCTGTGTGTAGTAATCAATTGCGTCAACACTTTTTCCCGTAATACCCAAAAACCCTGTTTTAACTAGCGGACGAGTTCTATGCGAAACAGACCCGCCAGAACCTAGCTGTAATGTGGGCATTGGCATAGATAGAGTGTTGTATTCGTCGTAGTCAGAACTAGAGTCTCTCGTTGCAGGACCTTCATCTGGGCCATCATTTGCATGTTCTTCTTCCTGTGATTGAGCACTGTTCTCTGTGTCACGGTAACGGCTTTCAATGTCGCTTGTGAGCGGATACGAGCTTTGAACAAAGGGCCTGATATTAAACGCATCTCTTCGCTTTGAGCCAAGATACTCAGCCCAATAGTTCTCCAGCTTCTCAAGTACTACATTTCTCTGTCGATACAAAAGATCCAGCTTGCGCCATTCTCTGCAAATGACAATTGAGTTAACTTTACCGACATTCAGACTCTCTATGTGCTCTTTGAGCACTCTCTCACTCCTGAGCTCAGGAGGGATGCCACTCAGTCTAATAGTCCTATCAGTGATCGAATCTTGGTTACCAAGAATTTTCTGCCGGCAGGCAATGACCTTCTCAGTCTGTTTCTGCAGAAAATATTTTGTAGCTATAGTGAACACATATGTGAAGATCACGTAGATCCATAGGTACGTCTTGTAGTCCGTGGCATCACTAGGGGTGCCAGATGGAGCATCACTCTCCAATATACTGAGCGCATCATCACTGTCATTGTCACCATCGTCCCCATCATCTCGGTCTTGGTCGTAATCGCCAGTGTAGTAGTATCTAATAGGGGATATGATAGTCACCGAGAAAAGCCAACAAACAGTGAGCAGCTTTATACCCATCTTAAAGAAACCCAAAAACACAAAAGCATCTAGTCCAGCGTAGTCCAATACCTCATTTTCGGTGATCCTGTGCACCACAGGGATCCAGCCAAACACCGATTTTGACCTGATATAAGGAGGCATAAACTTACGGTTCGATATACTGAGGTAGTTCAGTCTCGCCATATAGATATTGGGAAACCGTACCCTCATGACACCAAAAAGCAAAAGGGCAAACATGCCGAGACTACTAGCTATCAATAGCTGAGTTGTAACCAGGCGAGAAGACGGAGCTTCTCGCAGGTTCTTGTGCCCTTCTAAGACGCTTCGGAGATATGCATCAGATGTTTCATCCATTGTGGGGAGGAAATATGTGCAGTGACTGGCCAGCGCGGTGAACCTTCAAAGATACAATTTCCAGTAACCACGCACTTTCACCGATTCAACACGGCCCAGAACTAGACCTCTGGAATAGAGTACGGCTCTGCTATGGTTAACCTTCACGCTCTACATACAACCTTAAGAGTTCGCTAATCAGGAATTACACCCTTGCACCAACGTGCTTCCACACTTAGGTACCTGGTCGAAAAAACGGAGCTATTTTTTTCAGTACACCGATTTTCTGCCTGTGATTTTCAGACGAAGCGTAACCTTTATCTTTCTTTTTTCATAGTTACTGTGCTGTCAAGAAGATCTTGAGCGTGGAAATTAAAAGCAAATTGCAAGTGAAAGAACATTATTGGCTGGTATAAGCAAGATAACTTTGTATCCATAGCCATACACACAGTGGAAAAAGATCTGAAAAGCGCGCACTCTCTTTACGCGGTTTCTGCTGAAGTATTGTACCATGAACAAAGTCCTATTCAAAGAAGCCTAATCACGAACACAGATAAGAAACAAAGAAGCAATATACAATATCAGATTTCTGAGAGACACAGCCATACATCATTTATGCCGATTATGACAGTCCCCATGGAGGAACAGTTAACGGACTTCAAGAACAAAATTGTGGATATCACCAGCAGCAAGTTCATAGACGAATCGATACTACTGGGCACACTGAGTATTTGCCAATCGCGGAGCGCACAGTATGTTACAGATAGCTTTACCGAGCAGGTGGACTTAGAGTTGAGCGGAAAAGAGGCCACGTCTACCTTAAACAACAAGTTGTCAACAATTGCCGTCGTTGACAGGTTATGGGTTGACATACATCATCCGATCATCAAATACTACCAGCGTAGGTTTCAGTTGCTTTCCAAGAGGTCACTACCACCAAACTCTTATTCTCATAATTATCGACAGGCCCCTCATGGGAAGAATCAGAAGCACAACACGGTAGTGGAGATGCGAAAGTTGTTTGAGCAATATACCAAATTTAACACGAAGGCTTTCCAATTCTACTTTGACCTGATTCAAAGGATTTTGAGCACTTATGATCTCTCGAACTACATAGCGGTGAAGAAAGTTGTGGAGATTTTGAACGTGGAAACAAAGAAGGGTATTGTTCTATCACTGAACGGCCCTGTGGCGCAAATAGTGTACTTTGTTCACAAGTGCATTGTCTACATTGGTGACCTATCAAGATACAGAACCCTCTTAGCAAAGACATATATGCCCACAAACTCTATTTCGAAGGAGGACAATAACAATTACAGCAAATCCATTGAGCTGTATAAACTTTCGTTGCTTATACTCCCGTCGATGGGCGACCCATACAACCACATAGCCATAATCGACAACTACAAAGAGGACAAGTTTAACGTGATTTACAACCTAATACGTGCTGCCCTTACCAGCAAGCCTATGCCGGCCGTGCTTTCCAGTTTGATTTCTTATGTGAACAAAGATCTCGACAAGAACCCAATATTGAAGGGTTTGGAGAAGTATCAACGCATGAACAGAATCACTAAAAACGATAAGTTTGAGCTGATCAAGTGCAGATTTCTGGCTCTTTTTTGCTTCTACCTCCTACCAAAACATTGGAAGCTCAAAGATGGGATCATGGTAAAAGGGTTCGACGTTACTGATTTGGAAAAGGTGACTTTTGAGATGATTGGGGAACTGGATTTCCACAAGCAAATTTTTAATGATTTTTACTTCAAGCAGCTCGTTATTATATTGGGAGGATTTGATATTTTGCTTGATGGGGAGATGTCGCATCCTAGTCTTGACCGTGATGCATCCGTTTTAAACGATTACCTGAAGTTTACTTTTAGATACATTGGCAATATGTTTAAGGTATCAATAGAGAACTGGAATGCGAAAGATCCCGACATTTCCATCTGTCTCCTCCCAATTTTACGTGTTACTCTGTGCTGGTTTAAAGAAAGACAGCTTGCCCTGGGGTATGCATTGCAAACCCCTGAGATTGCTGCTCCTTTTGCAAAAATACTGAACAACTTGCTTACATACGTTTACACCCACAAGGAGATTGACGAGTTGTTTTCCCTCACAACAAAAGAAGAGAAACTGCAACTTATCGAGCATCCTCCTACGAGAGATAAGTTATTCAAAGAAGATGTGATTATGAAAGAGTTCAAGCCTGTGGGAAACAGACTCAGAGACTTCAATGATGCCCACTTGTATAACAACGATGAGGACTCTATTCTTGCGCTAGTGGGAGAATTTCCCACCAGCTCTAAATATAAGAATCTCGATTCGAAAGAAATCAAGCATTTGAAGTACATCTGCCGGTTGTTGGCAGTGTGCCATCTGGGAAAGAAAATTATGCTTCAGAACAAAATCGGGATCAAGCTTAATTCAGACAACTTGTTTGGCCACATACCAAATACCTTTATGTCCAATCGAAACGCGCAGAACGGCAAGACAACGTTTATGCCTGAAAAAATTCTTCAGACAAAAAGCAACGAAAACAGAGAGCAAAGGACCCCCACAAGAGGCCAGCTTACTAATGAAAAACCGAGAGAAAAGCCTCAAGATGGAGCCTACGCAAATATGATGGCATATATGGTAGACTCTCTTGTTGGTGATGATCTTGAAAAGCCAGGTAGTTTACACAGTGCAAGCGGTGCTCGTACTCCAGAGGTGCCAGTTGTTTCTCCAGCTAGCAGCACCGAAACTTCTCGAAAACAAAGCTTGAATCATAGCCCTATCAGTCAAGCAGAGGCAGTGAATAATCCTCTACTTTCAAATGCCCTTTCGGGACAGTCTGCGATGTACAGATCAGAACAACCACCAATTTTGCCTAATACTCTAGGAAATTACGCAACGCTTGGAAATGGTGCACCCCAACTCCAGTCTTATGACTTTTTCGGCAACTTCAGAAATGGACCTCAACCATTCATTGCGAAAGATGGCTACCAAAACTCATTTGGCAACAATGCATGGGCATATGCCTCACAAGATCCTACTCTTTCTTCTCAGGCAGCGATGTTTCACCCAACACAATCTCACCTTTCGCAAGCGTATAGCGGCAGTTTCGGAACTGCTCTTCCAAATAACCAATATGACCATGGCACTCTACATGCAGGTTCAGGTTTTCCTACAGGCTCTTTTCATAATGAACTCAATGGTTTTGCTAACCTGCACATGAGTGGCAATGGCATCAGACTCAGGCAAAGTAGCTCTGATATCCAGACGAACGAGTTCTCTCGCAGCGCGCAACCGGATCTTCCACAGGCACAACAAGTTGGCAGCAATATCTCTGTAACTCCCAGTTACCCACAGCATCAGTGGAACTAGCCTACAAAGTCAGTATGGTTTTTAGAATCTTATATATAGCAATTTATAGACGTTATCCTCCTGGGTGGTCAGCAAACATAATTTATCCAAGTTTTTTCAAAGAAGCTCGCTTTGAAGCCATTGTGATGGCTTTGATTTCCTCCATTTTTTGTTTACGCAAATGTGGCCACACAATATAAGGCGGTCTTTCTGACGAATAGCCATCGCATGGTAGTCCCAACCTCTCACATTCGGAACACACAGGCTGATTTCCTGGACATTTTTTCCTTCGCAGTCTGCATGTCCAACAGCCGTTGCCATCTCTCTTAAGTCCCTTTGAGCGGTTTGTGACTGGACGACTACTCTCTTCTTGCGAACCGGAAGTATCCTTCGTAGATTGTCTACTAGCTACAGCTTTCCTAGGGCCATTTCTTTCTCTTTTCTGTTTACCACCTTCAGGATAGAGAAGGCCTTTTGTAACCTTACTTTCTCTTTTTGCTTGTTTGTGCTTGCTAGCAACTTTAGGTTTAGTAGCGCTTTTAACTTTCTTGCTCTTAGCAGGTCGTTCACTATCCGGACAATATCTTGGTGACACCTTTTCTATTTTTATGTCAGCTGGATGTGTACTTGATGACTTGTGAAGACTATTATTACCATGATCCAAAGAAAGTTTACTAGGATTCCCTTTAGCATGGCAATGCATGTGATTACACTCTTCGCATATTTTATCAAAGGTACTGGTGTCATCATCAAGTAAAGCAGACAAGTTCAACCTTCTTGAGATATTGGAAAGATTGGAGTGTCCCTCTACGGCATAGACAGATTTATGGGCCTCAATGGTATTTGGGATACTGGATTGGGCTCCACTTAAAGAACCTAGCGTATTAAATGCATTCCCCGTAAACTTTGGAGTCTCCCCTTGGATATTAAAATGCCTGCCAAACAACAAAGAAGAGCTACTTTGGCTACTACTTTTGCCGTGACTGCTACTGGTTGAACTAGAATTTCTGGAAAATATTGAACGAAGCCACTCAGGATAAACACTTCCCTTCAGCTTGTAGATTGGCGTGCAATGAGCGTTCATTGGAGAGTGTATTCCATTTCTACTTTCCTGTGTTGGCGTATTTGAGAAAAGCATAAATGGCTCAACAAAATCCCCAAAGCGCTCGTATTCCTTGAGCTCAGCTGGAGTTAAATTTGTAGGTGCTAACAAGACATGCTTTGGCGTAGATGCAACAGTCCTAGTGGTGTCTCCCGACTCTTGCGAGGTAGAGGAATCTTCAAATTGAGATAAAAAAGGAGACCTTATAAGCTGAGCTATTAAACTTTTGTGGTGGTGCTTTACCTCACCAATATTACCCGATTTTGAATTTTGCGGAGTAGACTCTGATGATGAGTTGCTTGTTCTCTTGTTATAAGTTTTTCTCTTCATCACTTTAATTTTATAAGAGTCCCAGCTGATGATAATTAAATGAGCTTTGAATTAACTTTGACTGATACTATTTACTCTTCCTCTCTGCCTTCTTACCTGCTCAAACTGACCATGGCACACCAGGCCAAAGCTATGTCACTAACAAGGTTCTACGCGAACTTATAATTTGGGAACTTTTTAATTTACCACAGTCACGTGACTTATTAAATCCGCGTCGTGGTTGATTGTACAAATGTACATGCATTATATAGTCGGTTCGTAGTCTTCGTCAGAGTCACCATAGTCCGCAAGGTCTGGCATCAGTTCATGCAAAACTTTACCTTCTCCAAAATCTGCCTTGAGGTGATGAGAATGTGTCTCTTCAACATTACTAGCCCAGGTGACTTTTCTCTTTACTTTTGTGTTATCTGCGGACGACTTGAATTTAAGGTCTTTGATGGGACCATGCGTAAACCTACGTCTCAAAATTCCAGCAAGACCAAGCTCCAAAGGATCAGTATATACAAGCTTATTGGTGTCTGTCGTATTAGGCACCCCTTTAGATTCGTGTACGCTTTTGGTCTTCGAAGCTGTCTCCTTCGTTGGAGCAGCCGGTCCTTTATTAAGATATTCCGATAAACTGAATGATTTACTCTTGTTTTGCCCAGAAGTGTTTGAAAGTACTGGAGCTTCTGACTTACGAACGTCAACTGATTTAGAAGGTTCTTTGATTTCTGTAGGCTTCTTTGACGAAGCAACATAGACCGACGTTTTTTTTTGAGCAACTACTGGAACTGATTTGATATTACTTTTATCATTCAGCTTAGCAATTTTGGAAACAGTGGGAGCGACATTGAGATTCGCTGGGGCTTTCGACAGCACTGGCCTCTCTAATGGCTGAGGAGAAAGACTTTTAATTTCTGTTGGGGCGGGGGTTTCGTCTTTCAAAATATCTCTAGCCATCTTTTTCAATGCATCGGTTTGCCTCTTCGCTACAATTTTTAGAGGTTTAACTAAAGTGAAAAGTTCCAAAAGCTGAGCGTCAACTTCAGAGTATTTCAAAACTGTCAGTTCTTCCGTCAGAGCGTCGACGTTGTTACTTTTCAAGTCTGCCCTGATCCATCTAGATATCCTAACAAACGATTTACCCTTTTTTGCTGCGAGCCGCCATACTCGTCTACCTGCAACTTCGGTGATTTGCTTTAAAGCCACAATTCTATAATCAGGTAGTTTGCCCCATGACTCTTCGGGAAAGAACTTGAGCAGGGCCTCAATAAAAAAAGGTAGGCTATTTGAATTATGCTTATTCCCTCGAATCTCATCGTAGATAAATATCTTGAGCTCTGACCTATGATTGACTGTATTGTCTTTGAAGGCTTCTTTGAAGATAGCCTTGAGTTTTAAATCAACATATCTTGCTATATTCTCTCTAAGTTCTGCAGGTGGTATGACATTCTTGCCATTCTCGGAGTCAGATGTTGCAGATTTTGGGCTGGGAGGAAGCGTACCTGCCACGGTTTGTGTTACGCTACCATTCGCAATAGAATTTAACTCTTTGGATTGGCGGGAACTTGCCGTAATAGATGCACTAGGTGCATCTTTTGCTGGTCCTTCGTACGCTTTGCCAAACAATTTGGCTACGAGCCTCTCCCCGTACATGGGAATCAAACTGTATGCAACACCTTTCATTAGGTCAGAAAAGGGAAAGGCGACAGTCATGGGAAGCCAAACGTCTCCCGTCCTTGGGTCCACCTTAGCAACTTGCTTTACAACCACAAAGTTTTCTAAAATTCCGTTTAGGGTTGCTACTGGCGTTTCTGACGCCTTGAATAATGAGGTGACGTTCACAAGACCAGTCTGGTAGTCCCAACTCACCTTCACTCCCTTTACTTCATACTCGTATACATAGAGCGCATCAAAAGAATCAACCCCTGAAATCACTTTTGAGGAAGCATTCATTCCATTTCTGACCCAAGTCAGCTCCTGAGACGGCACTTTTTTCAGTAAGTCATCACTTAATCTGTATATCGGAAATTGAATGGCACTGGGACTGTTATCCGTACCTGATGAATTTCCTTGTAGCTCTTGTGCTTCGCTCTCTGTCTTCTTCTGAGACGTTGCCGTATCTTCCTTCAAAAGCCCTACATCAACGTCAGTGGCGGGCCGACTGCTCACGTCTAACACCTCTGAAATATATGATGGCTCATGTTTTTTTGCAGGAGAGCCCAGGGACGACACATCATCCAGCTTTCGTTTTGACGAAAGCTGTTCGGGGGTCGCAGATTTGCTGTGAGACACATCGTTGGATAATCCATCAATAGCTTTGAATGACAAGACATGGCCGCCTTTAGGGAAGGGCAGCAATGGTTGACGGTAATTTTGAGAGAACTGTGGCTTCTCGGAGCTGAGTGCGGGGGCCGTTGTAGGCACACTTGTCGCCCTAATAGGCTCACTATATGGACATGTATGTTGCTCTGCAGAGCTTACATTTCCGACGCTACCATCTATAGATGGCAAAGAATTTGGTGACTGTGTAAATTCCCTGGATTGTGGAGTAAACTGCACAATATGGGAAAGGTGTGAATCAGCCTGTTGCGCCGCCGAAGGCGCATTCTGTTGAGCAAACTGCTGCTCCATTTGTGACATATGTTGCGGAAAGTAAGACTGATCATAGGGCCCCGAGTAGCCATACGACTGAGGAGGTGACTGCGAAGAAGAGTCGTGGTAATCCTGGCCATTAGACATTTGCTTCGAAGAATATCCCACGTAAGAGTATAGCTGAGGGTCAGCATATCCGGCGCTGCTTAGCTGAGGTTGTGAAAGTTGTTGTTGGTAATCTTGTGGGAAGTTCTGGAACTGTTGGAGTTGCTGGGCATGTTGAGGAACCGTCATAGAAGGGTGATTAAATGAAGACTGGCCAAAAAAAGTTGGCTGCCCATCATTTTCGTCTCGTGGGTGCTCGTTGTCCTCTAAGCGAAACTGGTACTCCATGGTTCAATTCCTAGAAAACTTCGACAGCTCTATCCTGGTATTTTGTAATTCTGTTGATGCCTTTCGGTTCTAACCTTCTGATGCAAGAATTTAGGTGCAGCGGAGATATACAGACTTTACAGGCAATTTATACTCTAAGAGGGGCGTACTTATCTTATAAGAATCAAGTTGTGTGCTATTTTTGCTTCACGTCGGGAGTTTGATCAAGTGAGCAAGTGTGCCACAAACAGGTCAGACACCAGCACTACAAGGCAAAACAAAGACACACACTGTAGGAAGAACAGAGTAAAACAGGCAGTCTACACTGAATTGAACAGCAAAATTAGGACGGGCCTGAAAGACACTGTACAAATTGGTGTTAGATGTGCCAGACACAGAGAATATACACTAGTAACGGAACGAAGTTGTTTGATTAAGGCGTAATGAAAACAGGAAAAAACTAAATGAAGGAAAATTGTCGCCTTTTTATACTGCGATTTTTTTGTAACAGTTTCAGCGGCAGGCGCTGCAGGTAAAATTGGGTAGTGCACTAACCCGAGCTGTCCGCTCTATCATTTATATATATATATACGTCTACGTATGGCTAGAAGAAGGCTCTGGCATGTTATGCGAAAATGGATTAGCCCTGCGATTCTCTAGTATGCTTTTTGAATCTCACCATTGATAAGAGAATGTCATTTGTATAGGTGGGTATGCGATATTTTCTACCCAAGTTCGATATGTACAGGTTTGTCATGGCCATAGTATTTGTTATCTGGTGAATATCTGTGTAAGGTGGAGGTGCGTTTTTTGCAGCCTTACGAACAAGGCTGTAGAGTCGAGCCGGATCCAAGACCGAGTGAAAAGAGGAATCCACTTCGTTGAATTGTTTTATTTTTGTGGTGTTTGAGAGCACGTCTACACACTCTCTGACGACGTTTGTAGCAACCCTTTGCAGGTCCTCTGTCTCAAACAAGGCCGCGTAGTCAGTATTAAATAAGCCAGCTAGTGGCACCAAACAAGAGTCAATGATTAGCTGCTCTATCTGCAAAATAAGTAAGTCTCTGTAGGGCAAGTACGATGCTTGAAGCATGGGCAGTTCGACTATATCTTTCACAATCTGCGGTAATTCTTGATCACTTTCTAACAGAGATACACTGTTGCTCTCCACCATCGTTTTACTGTCAAGTGGAAGGCGAGAGATCCTCATAGAGCCAGCTCTTATATGATGAACGCTAAAACTTTTGCCCTGCTGCAACAGATGACTTGATAACAGCTGGTATAACTTGGGCATTTGTTCTGTGTCTTGCCAGACTTCAGACACAATTCTTTCCACTGATCCAAACGCAGGATTGACAAAAATTACATTGGTGTTGCTTCCCATTTGTGATTTATACTCCTGTAAGGCCTCTCTACCCTGGGATGTACTGAGAGAAAGAACCAGGTTGTCGATGCCCAAATTGCCAGAATCTAAAGGCCTGACCGGTTGGCGTGAGGCTGGGATATGGTAAACTCTTCGCACATGATCCCCAGGGATTAATTTGTTTGTGTAAGTGATATTGGAACCTCTTGTTAGATACTGTTGAAGGCCGGTCTCATTGATGTACAAGTAGCGCAAAATGGGCGTGGTCTCTGGTGCCTTGTTCTTGAAAGAATCTGCTATCTGTGAAGCAAGAAGGTTGGTCACAAGCCCCTGTTTTCCCTGTCCTAGGAAATAGGCACTTTGTCGTATGCTCATGACTAGAAAGACCTTCCAAAAGTATGGTATATGAGTGATCTCCCCACTTGAGTTTCAGTTGCCTTGTCTCCTTATCATAGGTCTTTTACACCAGTTTAACTACATTTCTCATTTTAATGGTAGATTATATTTTTTTACATATGCATGAAAAATTTTCCCAATTAATAGAGATCTTCTTAACATATAGCCCTTCTAGTACTTAGCTCTTACAGGTATTTATTCATCTTATACTGCGATGAAGACCTTCAGCACTACAGCTCTACTCTGTAGACAAGGAGCGGCGCAGTTTAGTGCTTTAAGGACAACCGCGAAGTTGTTTCCTGCTCCTTTTAACTATGCGATTATCAGAGCTAACTCCACAACGGGTGCCCCAACCACCGAGAAGGAAGTCGCGGAGATCGAGTCTGCCTCTGAACTTCTGATCCCCACTCTCAATGTGCACGAGTCGAACCTTCATGATGCTCTTAAAAAGTACTTTGGAAAGCACATTGGCGAGACGTTCACACCAGTACAGCACCAATCTATTGACAAGTTCATCAACTCTGATAAAGGTTTGGTAGTTAGGGCAAAGACCGGTACGGGAAAGACAATGGCATTTGGGCTTCCAGTTTATCACGATATTTTGAGCTCAAAGGATTTTGACAAGTCTCATGTTCATAGTATTATCATGGCTCCTTCGCGTGATCTTGCCATCCAAAGTCACGACACCTTGGTTAAGACGCACAAGAGCCTTTCATCTTCGTCTAAGAACATCTCCAGGTCTATCCCTTCTGTTATCATTGGCCAGAGCTCTGAATCTGCCCAGCTAGGTCCATTCAACAACACCGAGAAGCCTTCCGTTATTGTTGCCACTCCAGGAAGATTGGAGGACCTGATGGAGAGACGCAAAAACTTTTTGGACTCACTGAAGAAAGTGAAGTATTTCATTATTGACGAGGCCGACCGACTGATCTCTGACGACTTTGCTGTGGTCATTGAGAACATCATCAATCAGCTGAGATCCATAAGCGAGATTGAAGGTGGACCTAAAGTGCTTCTTTTCTCTGCTACCATGGGTGGAGATGAGGTTAAGCGGTTTGCTCAGAACGTTATTGATACCAATTACGAGTTTATAGACACTACTGAAGGTGAGGCGGAGGTGAACCAGATGATTGAGCAATCTGTTGTTGCTACAGACTCTCTCTTCCACTCTTACGCTGCTGTTCTGGAGAAAATTGAGGAATACTCCCGGGACTTGAATAATTTCAAGGCTATTGTGTTCCTGCCTACCACTGCTTTATGCGACTTTTTTGAAAGTGCTTTGTACAAATATACCAGATCTCAGAGAATAAACGTGCGCACCGGCGTTTTGCACGGTAAGTTGTCTCAAGGTGCTCGTAACAGAGCCCAAAGGGATTTCCGTACCGCTAAAAGAATGGTTCTAGTGGGCTCAGACGTAATTGCCAGGGGCATGGATTTTCCCAATGTGACCCACGTGTTCCAAATTGGTGTGAATCAGGAGATCTCGACACATGTTCACCGTGTTGGAAGAACGGGTAGAGGAGGCAAAGAGGGCGAGGCTGTGATGTTTTTGACTGAGGCTGAAAGGCCTTTTCTAAAGGCTATAGAGAAGGAAGGTAATGTAATCAAAGAGGTTATAGAGTACCAGCCAAATCCAGAGACAGACGAATTAGTCAAGAATGCTATTGTCAGGCTTGATGTTCAGTCTTTGGTTGAGAAGACACTGGGTTTTTACGTTACATTGTGCTCCAAGTATAGGCTGAAGAAGACAGCCGTCTATGAACAGTTTTCGAACCTCTATAGAGATCTTTCAAAAGATCTTGGCGAGGATGAGAAGCCACCATTTGACAAGCGTCAGGCACAGAAGCTGAACTGTGATACCGAGGAATTTAGAGATTATTTTGGCGTTCCTGGCAGGCCCACTCAGAATGAGAGAAATGTTGCAACATTTTCAAAAAACAGAAGCAGCGGTAGCAGCAGAGGGTTTAGCAGAAACAACAGAGGTTACGGAAATGACAGAAATGACAGATTTAAGAAAGGCGGCGATCGTTTTGATAGGTATGATCGTTCCAAAAATACCAGAAGTTACGGCAACAATAGAGGTAACAAATATGGCTCAAAAAGGTCGCAAAGCTCTTTTAGCGACCAGTTTTAACGAATTTTTGTGATGACAATTTTAAAGATTACCTTTTATAAACTTGTATATAGCGTGTTCGTACTGTAGAGTAAATCATTTGGTTGCTAAAATTCTAATGGAGAACGTTTATTAAATGATCGTATACAGCGACCATGGTCCCTGCCTGAGCTGCTGTTTGTAATGCTTTCCCTTGTTGAATTTTTGCTTGGTAGACTATCCGCAGTTTGCTTTTTAATTTGTCCAACAATTTTTTAGAGTTTTGCTCGTATATTTCACCTCCGGTTAAACCATCTATGAAAGACTGTAGTCGTTGAGGACAAGACTCCTCTGCTTCAAAATATTTTTTCTCTTGCAGAGTCGCTAAAGCTACTTCCGTTCTGAATGATACCTGTCGCTGTGTCATAGTGTAGTCCCCGAGATATCCGTGCTCTTCTAAAAACTCTTTCTGCTTCGGTGACATTAGCTTAAGAATGGCATCCGTGAGATCGACATAGTTCCAATGATTTACTCCTACTGGTAGCATGAATCCGTATTCGCAAAGCAGAAAGAAATCGTCGTGTGCACCGTATGAAAAAAATAGTTGGTCATCTGGGTGGTATTCAGAATTGCCAGTGTTCACAACAAAACCCCTTGAGGGAGATATTTCTATAGTGCAATGAGCATCCAAAGCGTGATTTATGAAGTCAACAAATGGAACGAGGGTGAAATTGTCCCCTTTAGTTTTATCCAACGTCTTTGGAAGTTCCATGTAGAGACAACGAGTATTACAGCAAAGCCATGCCCACAGAAACTCATGCCTTGTAACTAAAGTATTGGCGTCTCCATATTTCCCAAGAATGTCATGCACTATCTTTAGGTCATCATTGAATTTACTGTACTGACCTAAAGACTTCTTCTTAATGATATCAGGAAGCTCTTCGAAGACAGTCATTGCATGCTCATCAAACAACCAGGTAAATGGGATACTGCCTAGCTCTGAAACACTTGGAAGCATATTAATGAACGGATTCCAAAAAGAGATGGTTCCACGCTTTCGTTCCAGAACTAGGTACATACTCACAAGTTGAAATGATGACATAGAAAGTACGTCCGTGCTCTTTAATTTAGCATACAGATCGGTGTAGCTATCTGTCGTTTCTTTAAACGACGGCACCCAGATATTTTCAAGATTCAGTCTACTGATATCTAGGTCCTGATTCCAATGCCGCAAATGCAGAAGCACAGTTGCAAAATTTAGCATATAGGCGTGGGGGATCATAATTATTTCCTGGTTTTGCTTCAGCTCACTTCTGGCCTTTAAACATCGGCCCATCCTCTCGTCGTCTACTATTTCAACCGCAGTAGTTATTGTGGAAGAGGGAGTAGGTACCCCATTTGTGGTCGCATGCCCGAAGTCTCCATTTAGCCATCGCTCTAGCTCACCAATTCTTTTAGAGATGCTAAATTCTCCCATCTTAGTATTTCTTCCGTTTTCAATTACTTAGGTAGATAATGAAATATTTGCATGCAAGTGTTCTTTTAAGTTTTCAACCTCTCGCGCCTGATAAGAAAAATATGCGTACGAATATCAGAAACATCAACAACACGTAACAAAAATCAGCTCCTCACAGCTCTTCCCAAAACAATTCTAATGTCGTGGAAAGCCAGCCGTGTGTTGGCTCTCGCATTGATTGCTGTGAGAGTCTACTGTGTGCTCTTTGGAATCATATCAGATTGCGATGAGGGTATGTCTGTATAGATTGCTTGACCCTAGTTTCGCTACTAACTCTTTCAGTGTTCAATTACTGGGAGCCTCTCAATTTCCTTACCCGTCAATTCGGTAAGCAAACATGGGAGTATTCGCCCGAATATGCCATCAGGTCGTGGTCTTTTCTTTTCCCCTTTGTCATATTCCACTTGCCCATAAAACTAGCCAATAGCTATCTTCAAGCAGGCATTCCAGCCTACTTCGAGTTCTACTTAGTCAGAGCACTAATAGCTCTTTTGACAGTCTTGGGAGAACTGAAGTTTGCTTCTTCTCTTGTGGCTGTTTCAGCTGAGCTGTCTAACTGGTTTCTCATGTTTCAGATCCTAAGCCCTGGAATGTCGCACGCCTCCATCAGCTTACTTCCATCATCGCTCTGTTTAGTATGCTCTTTTTTCTCTGCGGGCTATACAATTGATTACATTAAGTACGACAAGCTGCATGCTACCACGCTGAAGGGACTGGACGTACTGGAATCCGGTAGTAAAGAGACTTCCCAGGGTCAAAAGAAGGATAAAACTGTCGAAAAGTTGAAGTACATTTCACAAGAACTGACGGTTGCTAAGAACGCCTGCTTTGCAGCAGTCGTTGTATCCCATGTTGTCTCGGCTGTTATATGCTGGCCTTTTTCTCTTCTTTTATCGCTGCCATTTGTTACCTTCGTCACATTGACGTCGTTGGCAAGAAGGCAGCTTATGCACCTCGTAATGTGTGGCTCGTTAGGCCTCTTCACTTTAGCCTTTGTGTCTCTCCTGTCGGCACAAGTGGACTGGATTTTGTACCAAAAGTCGGTATTTGTTCCTTACAACATTATTTCCTACAACGTTCTAAACGTATCTGCGGACTCGGGGCCAGAAATCTTTGGCACAGAACCGCTGTCCTATTATTTCAGGAACCTAGCTTTGAACTTTAATGTGGTTGTACCTCTTAGTATAGTGGGATTTTTTTTCTCACCTCTGCTGGCAAGGTACATGAACTTCAAATTCAGCTTTTTTGAAATGGTCACTATATTGTGTCCTTTGGGTATCTGGTGTGGGATTTTGTTTAACCAGCCCCACAAAGAGGAGCGCTTCTTATACCCAGTTTATAACTACATTACCATGGCGGCGGCATTTGGTACAGTCACCATTAGCGACTTCTTTGGCTCTACAAACTTTGTCACTTGGATTTACAGCAAGTCTTGCAAGGCCTACGTTTTTCTACTCGTTTTGCTGCTTTCATTCGCTCGTATTGTTTTGCTGATAGAAAATTATTCTGCTCCATTGGCTGTCTTGAAAGACTTGCCAACTTCAAACTTCACAGGCACGGAGACCGTTTGCCTGGGAAGGGAATGGTACCATTTTCCATCTTCATTTTTCCTTCATGACAATCAGAGACTGCAATTTGTTGAGTCAGGCTTCCGCGGTATGCTTCCTGGCGACTTTCCCACTCCTAAAAACAATTCTTGGGCTGCGTTGATAGATGCTGTGGCGGTTCTTCCGCCCCACTTCAATAACAAAAACCAGTACAACCCCGACCTTATAGCAAATTTTCAGGATTGTGATTACTACGTTGACATAAGCTTGCCAGTGGACCCAGAAGCTGGAGAAATATCGCTTTTCTCTATGATCGAAGATGGCTCAGTTACAAGTGTGCTTGATGACTGGAATGTTCTGAGTTGCAAAAGGATGATTGATCCATCGACCTCTTTTGGTTTGCGAAAGATTTTTTATTTGCCACAAAAGCTTATAGATCTAGCCAACGATCCGAGGTTGGATGCAGCCGCCAGCAAAGAGTCAATCAAACATTGCTACACAAGGACGATAAATCTATCTCCCCGAGTGGTGCAAGAAAAGGTGCTGCCGTTTGAAAGCATCGTGGATGGCCAAATAGAAGGGCTTTCTGCCTTCTTGGCAAAAGCTTTGGCCATTATCCGTGGTACATTCAACTCAGAAGTGAATTACAACCAGTTTTGCTTGGCTGCAAAAAAATAATGCTTATGTATAGTTGTATAGTCTATGATATTGTTTGAAAAGAAATAGGTTAGAAGTTGTATTACCCGAAGGTTTTCAGCTGGATATGCTCTTCCCCTAAACCTCCACTCTGTGCCGGAGTTAATCCAATAGAGGAATCATCAAATTTTACCAGGGCCTCTATCTGTTGTTTTTGGGCATCACTAAACACTGTAGCAGACTCTTTAAATGCTCTCGGGTTGAAATTTATCAGCTCAAGCAGCTTTTTGTGCACGTAGACACGAGGTTGTAAATCATCTGGAGATATTTCTGACATCGACTGCTCATACCACAGCAGAACGGGGACTGTGATCTGCAATGATGTCTTAATGGGCTCTTCTGCCTCCAGGGACTTGGAAAATTGAACATAAATTTCAAGTAGCAAACGTGGATTTTCGCAATAATGACCAGCCTCATCTCCACTATATCTTTTCATGGTGTTTGTTAGCAGCCCTAATAAGAGAGGCATCAACTTTGACAAAATAGAAGATGACAAACCTTCCTTATTAATATTTTTCATCAACGACCTTATCGTCTGAGTCACTATAGATAGTATCTTATCCTGAGAAACCAGTCCGGAAACAATAGCTGTTGCAAATTTGTTGTTCTCAGACCCGGGAAGGTGAAGCGTATTATCACAGGCCGTAGACAAAATATAAAAAGTCAACAAAGATTCCTTATGGCTTCCATCATCCTTCAGAAATGGATTGATACAGCTGTAGAATTTTTTGACAATGGATGTATTCTGGGTGTCCTGGTTCAAATAGTCAAGAACCTTCCTCAATGAAGGCAGTAATATGGAGATAACCTCGTCGTTTCGAAGCTGGTATACTAAGCCCAGTTGATACAATATGCAACAGTAGAAATCCGTCTTAATAACGGGAGGGAGATGGTTAATCATAGCAAACATTGTATCGTAACATTTCTTTAGCATAAGTAGCTGCGGACCACGAATTGGTTTCATTTTGTCAAGATTTACCTCTCCGTCCTTCAGGAATGGCAAAATTTGCATTACTGAAAGCATGACAACTCTGATTAGTTCAAATAATTTATCCACATCAGAGTGCAACTCTTCTTCACCCTTCTCAGAGTTCAAATACCTGAAGTAGGAATCGAAAATCGAAGATGAAAGGTCCAAAACTGACACCTTAAGCGTTTCATCAGATGTGAGAACTAATTTATCAAGCAAATCAATCAGCTCAATGAAAACAGAATCTTTGAAAATCATATCAATTGTAGATGGAATTGCTATCAGTCTGATCAGAATGTGCACGACGTTCACTCCGATGTCGGAAGAGTGAAGTGACTTAGCAGAAATAATCTGTACTAAAGTCTCCATGCAGTGAGCAAAAAGTATGAAGCAGAAATTCTGAGTGTCTGGATCCAAAAGTGATTCAATTTCGGTGTAGTCCTGTTCCACACATATGCTTATTGCATCGGCAATGTCAAGCCAGGCATTTTCATAGTACCTAAGGGCAATGCTGTCACCGATATTAGTCAATAAAGGACTGCCATGTCTCGCCATTGCAAACTCTCTGGAACTATGGAGCCAAAGAGGAACGAGTATGGCAGAATATTTGCGTATTAGCTGGCAAACATGAGCATCGTTAAGTTGGTGCTCACTGACTTTGAGTTTAGCCCATGATTGAAGAATCGACAGTTTTATCCTGTTACGGGACTTTGCTGATTGGACCAGTATATCACCAATTTTTAGAACATCATGGTTTGCTGAAGTGTTATTTGGCTCCTCAGTTTGCTCCTCAATTTTTTGAGTCGCAATTTCTTCCAAAGAGAGAGACATCACGCTAGTTATTCTTGCCATTTTAGCCGCTGGAATAATTCCACGAGCTATGATTTTTGAAGCAAGTACCAAGCCTCTCCCAGCTAGTTCGATGTTTGATTCCCTGGTAAATGCCGGAACAAGCGCGGTGATAATTTGTGCTTGCTGTTGGTCAAGTACCATCATCGACGTATCGAGAGGATCTTGCATGCCACAGAACAGCTCCAGAATCTCATCCAAAAGAGTCAATGATACGTCTCTAAATTTTATCATACTTGAAGTAGAGCACAATAATGTCAATTTTATCAAATCCTGTAGCCTTCTTGCAAGATATAGTTGTAGTTTATCGTCTTGCCTCGCATATCTCAACATTTTGATTACAAGCGTCACAATAAATACCCGCAACTGCCAGTTAAGTGGTTCATTTTCTAATATCATCACTCTCGCAAAGTGTCGGCTTACGCCTGCTTCGCTTTCTTCCTCATTAAATTTTGAACCTGGAATAGAAGGTCTAGTCATAACGTCTGCCTTCTGACCCGATAGGCCCTCGCCCTCTTCGTCTTGCTCCAAATCGTCATCCTCCTCTGTAATTTTTTTGGCAGAGGACGTCGAAGAAGGTGTGGTAGCGGGCACAGATACGGCTGTTGCCACATAAAATTTGCCACCATTATCAATTCTTCTAGAGATTCTTTCGTTAAACCCATGAAACAGAACACTTCTGGATGCTTCAAAAGTTCGTATTAGGGCATCAAAACAGGCTACTTTTGATTCTAAAGGTTCATTGACACTCAGTTTATTCTCCAGAGAATATGACAAAATTTCTCTAGCTACTGAATGCCCTGCATATGCCTCTAAAGAAATCCAAAGCAATTCGCTCATTGTCTTGCTTATCAGTTTTGATCCTATTGGGTGGACTTTGACTATTTGATCGTACGCCTCTAATGCCAAGTCAAAGTTGATCCTAGAGGTTGTCAAAGGATACAGCTCTGAAAGAGTTTCCTCATCTTCTTTGTTAAATGGAAATTCTGCTAACGCCCCACCATATACTCCGACAGCTATGTTATTTACGAGGGAAAATTCAATAAAATTAAGGTATTCCTCGTCAACAACAAAATGTTTATCAAACATAGTCAACTCTTCCAATGCTTTGACTAGTTCACGAGTCATCACCTCAAATTCATTGGTACTCAACTTTAACAAAGCATACAAAATGTTGCGCAGGATGGCTTTGTCTTTATCTTCGAGAGATACCACCATAGGACCGAGAACATTTACTAGCATTCTGAGGAGTCTTGAAAGAGAAACAAAAACGTTGTTTTGTACTTGGTAGCTGATATTCGATAGCACAGTTACAGAACTCTTTGTGCTGTAGCTGTCGCTCACCACAATGCGTTCTGCCAGTTGTAAAATTTGATGTACAAATTGAATGTCTAGTTCGACATGCGAATTCTTAGCAAGAAGCAATGATATGGAATCAATTGCAGTGCTCTGAATAAGAGGGTGGGCGTCGATGGCTAGGGCAAACAAAACTGTGTGAAAGTCTTGTATTGAAGTCTTGCCCAAGAAGCCGTAGGAGTTCGCCAAGACTTCACAGTAAAAAGATCGGGACTGTGGATCAGTTACCTCTACTACAGACTTCATCACCAAAGCAAGCTCTTGGAACATGATTTCGTCCTTGCCTGCGTCATCTATAAGAGATAAAAGCAAAGCGTAACTTTCAGCATTCAAGGAAGTGATAAACGAGTTCTGTAATTTCAAGGTTTTGAGCATGTTGAGTACCCATGTTGCAACAAATTTGGGAAGCCTCAATGCGGCAGCAGCATTCTGAAGAGTAGAATTATGCTGGTGCATGTAGCTCAGCAACCCATGAAAGGCAACCGATACGTTCAGCATAACTGCTTTTTTTCTGAGTAATTGTCCCTTTTCTTTGCTAGAATGGCCTCCATGTTCTGCATTTGTTGTAGTGGTATTAACTTCTGCCTTGACAGATGACTCTACTGTTTCGAGAATTGACTGTTGCACTTTTGGAGATAGATGTGGAAAAGTGATCGAAAACAGTTCAATAGAAATGTCCACAACCATGGTGTCTTTGTTCACAGGATATTGATGCAGTGTGCTGTACCCAGTAAAGTAAGACCCATTATATAGGGCCATCAAGTAGTCATTGAGATAAGAGTGTTGTATCGGATTTCCTAGAAGAAATTCAAGGCTTTCATCAAGGAGAGTCACAGGTACTAAAGTACTTTTTACAATGGTACTTTCAGTTGATAACCCGGTCATTGAAGGTATTCTATCAATATCACCGGTAGATTCGTTGTTCCTACCATGAGACTTCATTAGCAGCTGGTCAACGTTGAAAGTGTTGAGCTTGCTAGTTAAACCATACGAGATTCCATCGTTGATCGACATTAAGTCGCCCTCTACGACATTCATCGAAGCGGCTTTCACCTTTGACTTCTTTTCCTGCGCTTTCGAATCCTCGTATGCGTAGCAGTAGATTTTCTCCGAACTATAGTTGTGCAATATTTCAATCAGCATGTTTGAATTGATGTCATTTTTTATACTCACATAAGGCAACAGCTTGATTAAAGCTTGATATATTCTCAACTTGTTAAGGTCAATGTGGCTTTTGAGAGCGCTTGGTAAACGTCCCGTACCATTGAGTACTTGGGCCTTGACATTGTTTATAAAGGTAAAGCCTTTGTTCAGTATTTGGATCAACTGTTTGGCAATATCAGGAGTCAAAAGACTGCTAGTGTGAAATCCGTGTGTTTCCACACCAGCTGCGATATTTGTTCGCGACAAATATGTTATATAGCCAAGCAGGCACACCAGTGAGTGGTTTTTGATCTCAATAATTTTCATAATATCGTTGAGGTTTGAAACTGACAGCATACCAGAGCTTGACCTCTCAAAGTGAGCAAAATTGGAAGGGATGGAATGCGCTAAAAGCCCTTTCCAAAGGTTGATGAACTGGGCACTTCCCAAAAGAAAAAAGTCGTTGGAAGTAGAGCCTTTATCGTCAGTAGCATAGTTGAAAACACCCATCAGCATAATCCAGCTTGTTAATTGCTTCTCATAATTCATGTTTGATACATAGGAGCCCGTGCCACTGGAAAACAAGTTTGTAGATATTACTGTTGAATTGAACTTTTTCAGGAAATTGGTCGTCATTGAAAATACCTTGAGAATAAAATCAGTGCTAATATTTTCCTTTGGGGAAATTGTCAAAACGGAAGCTATTAGGTAGGCCAAACCGTGGTTAACATTAAATGCTAAGCTGTTGTCTGACTCAGTGTCATCCAGTGAAGTGGTGAGCATGTCCAAAGACTTTCCCAGAATCTCGTGAGCAAGCTCCTGCTTGAACCGTAGCAGTTTAACTAGCGATTCGACCGCAACTATTCTTATTTGAAAAGTCTTGTGCTTGCAAAGAACGTACAACACATCGATGAGCTGAGTGGCAATATCATCGTGTGAGTTAGCTGCAGATACGGACCCCTGGTGTGACGAGATATACTGATCCAAGTCGGCTGCAATTAGCTGAATCAACTTCAGTATAGAGAGCACGTACCACTGATTCTCTATATGGGTGTCTTCTGAAGGGACGAGCTCAGAAAGAGACTTGAAATTAGACGCAGCAACAACTCCATGAGAATCAGAGGAGTTGAGTGAAAGTTTTCCTATCAAAATCAACTTGTTGATGTCAGCCCCTAGTTCCTTGATCAAAAACTGGTATACAACCTCCAAGTGATTCAGAGCCACAACAGCAGTGTTGAACTGCGTCTGGTTAGTTATGCAGTCGTCTGTCGCTTCTTTTGACTTTACTGATCCATTCTTGGCTCTAGAAATGCCAAAAACATTTGCATGCAGTGTGTCTAGTATGCGAAAGACATATAGACCCAAAAAGTTACAGCCTCCCGCAAACTCTGTAGTTGCCTTCCCTGTTTTGAAGTACAGGTTCACTTTAGAAAGAAATTGAATGAGTACCTCAAGGAGGCCAATTTGTATACGTTCGTTTGCCTTGTGCTTCTTGTAGTGGTCAAATATTAGCGTCAGTGTGAGGTCCAAACTTTTGTCAGCCTGCTTGATATTTACGCCATAAACAATGAAATTGAAAACAAGCAGATCGGCGAGATGCTTGGAAGTTTGGAGTCGAAGTTTTTTAATGTCAGTGTCTAGAGCAGTAATAAACTGCGAGGTGTAAGATTCTATGGTTACCAGGTAGTGCGCACAGTTGGAGCTGGATTTTCTGCTGGAAATGCTATGATTGTATCTATCGCTCTTGAGCAGTAGCGTCGTAATTGCGTGCGCATGCACAAGACTTTGGTAAGGATATATGTACGAGCCATCTGCTGTTTTGCCAGCCGCCGCCTTAGATATCTTGAACAGTCTGGCATACAACTTCTCGTCTATGACGTGGCTGTTGTAATCTTTTTGTAAGATGATATCAATAAGTTTCAGCATGTTAGTGAAGTAGCTGGCACTGAATACCGAGTTTTCTATGGCGGAGTTGTAGTTATCGTGGCATTTAATGAGGTGCTTGTACAAGGATGTCAGCAAGACGTTTTTGAACGAGTTTAGAAAGCCGGAGAATCTTGCACAGATGAACTGCAGCACAATAACTGCAAGATGCTTCACGCTGGAAAACCAGTTTGATTTTATCGATAGCTTCTTAACGTTAGTCGCCATGACATCGCACAGCTTTGAAGTGAGATCTATCAGTTTGGTGCTGAATTTGTCATGAGTAGACCTCAGCATAAGAGAAAACACCAGAGAGTAGTTGAGCCCTATGGACTTTGATATCTCAATTGTTAGGTGATGACAGTGTGCAACATTGCTGAAGTTGTTAACAAAGTGATCAAGAATCCAATTCAGTTCATCGATGCTTCCCGATAACTCGTCCCTAGTAACGGTGTCCCTAGTCTTCGTAAGCCTCGTGTTGAAGTCGGTCAGGTATGTGAACAGAGTCGAGTGTACGTACTCGGAACTCTCCAATTCGTTTGGCGCGGCCAAAGCTCGCTCCACGTCCACAAATCTGTTTGGCCCTTCCGACATAGTTTCCTTGTGGTGATAGTTCAATTGCCTTTTGCTCGCAATCATTACGTGGTATTGTTTGATCTGTGATTGACTACGCAGAGCGGTGGAAATCCACTACATCTTTGCACCAGTAATGTGGGTTGTCTACGGCAGGGTCCTCATTAGCATCCTTCTAGCAAATCTATTGCCAAAACTATATACTTATAATATAGAAATAAAAGCCAGTCTAAATTTCCTTCTCAAGCATCGATTCCCTTGCAGGGCCCGTTCCGACCCACTGGATAGGCACCTCGACAAAGTCCTCAATAAATTTCAGGTACTTCTTAGCATTCTCGGGCAGCTCATCGTAAGTCTTGATTGCGGTGATATCCTGGTCCCAACCAGGTAGGGTAGCGTACTCTACTTGAACTTTACCAAGCTTGTACAAATCTTCGGGGAAGGCAGTGAGCTTTTTACCGTTGTACGAGTAAGACACGCCAACCTTGATCTCCTTGAACGAGTCCAGAACATCGAGCTTTGTGATGTTCAGCGAGGTGTAACCGTTGATGAGACACGAGTACTTCAAAACAACCAAATCTAACCAACCACAACGCCTCTTTCTGCCCGTGGTGACACCAAACTCGGCCCCAATGGTTTGCAGCTTTTCTCCATCCTCATTGAGCTGCTCCGTAGGGAAAGGTCCTTCACCCACTCTCGTGGTGTAAGCCTTCACAACACCGTAGATGTTGTGGATAGCCTTGGGTGGGATACCTAATCCTGTAAGAACACCACCGATACCAGTGTTGGACGAGGTGACGTATGGGTAGGTACCAAAGTCAATGTCCAGCATGAGAGCATTGGCTCCCTCCACAAGTATCTTCTTGTTAGCCTTGAGCGCATCGTGCATAAACTCGATCGAGTCGACGACAAAAGGCTTGATCCGTTCTCTCCAGACCTTATAGGTAGCGAGCTGCTCCTCGATGTCACAGTCAAACTCTCCATATCTTTTGATACGCGTATCCACAAGTCTTCTCAGTCGGGTCTCAAACTCCTTCCAGGAGTCTGGCTCTTCGGAGACAAGATGGTGCACTCTAATACCGGACCTAGAAGCCTTGGTGGAATAAGTTGGGCCAATACCCTTACCAGTGGTGCCTATAGACTTTTTGTTTTCACTCAACTCGGCCTCTCTCAGCTTGTCAACTCTTTGATGGAAGTCGAACACAAGGTGTGCTCTTGATGAAAGAAACAATCTATCTCTGCAGTCCAACCCTTTACTCTCCAGGTTTTCTAACTCCTGGAAAAAAGAAGGGATATGCACAACGACTCCTGAACCAATGAGGTTCTGGCACTTGGGGTTCACTAAACCAGAGGGAAGCATGTGAAAATCGTACTTCTTGTCTCCAACAACAATGGTGTGGCCAGCATTGTTACCACCCTGGCATCTAGCGCAGACCTCGATATCATCACAAAGCAAGTCGACTAATTTACCTTTTCCTTCGTCTCCCCACTGGGAGCCTAAAACTACGTCAGCCATAGTGTGTGTACGTATTTGAGTGTGCGTAATAAGATGAACAGAACCTGAAAAATATAAGCCTGAGCTGGTAACTTAGACTCAACTGAACGGGATCCCGTTAAAACCAAAAGAAAGAAGACCTTTTTATGTGCGAGCGCAAAATCTTTGCACAATTTTATCGCATAGACCCTTCAATGACTATGACGAAAAATGAAAAAAAGAGCCAGCGTTGTTTTTGCACAAAATTAATTGGGCCACGAAAGGGCCCAAAATGGTAATTGTAATTTGGCAAAATGACTCGGACAAAAAAGCGAGAGGGGGTGCAACTGAGGCAACATGGGAGTCCAGATTGGGCTCCAGAGACCACAATAGAGTATTTGTCAATGCGACCGAAAACCAACTATAATTACTAGTGTATAACTAATGCTATAAAAAATTATGCCAGTCTGAAAGGTAAAGCCATGGTAAATCTGAAAATTTTACTATGGATTTCTAAGTGGCGGCAAATGTGTGCTACTATTAGCCGATGATGGCAACCGTCACTGTACCCATTATAATACGCCAATAGATAGTATGTTCCTGACTTACTGCAAAAGCTGGTCCCTATAGTGGGGCTGGTTGTTGATGAACTTGGCAGCTCTTCTGTCATTGATATCAGCGGACTTCTTCTCTGTCTTCCATGCTCTCTTCTGTGTAGCAAGTTGTTGCCTATCCACAGCCGTCATAAAGTGTCTTGTCTCAGCGGCTATCAGAGTTCCTTGGCCCTCTGTCAACTCTTTCTCCGGCTTCACATGCTGCTTGTAGTATTTGTTCAGCTGTCTGTTACCGACAATTAATCCGTTAGGCAAATGCAGCTCCAAATTGTTCACGTACAAAGCGTCCTTCGAAGGGTCCTCTTCCTCTGAGGTATCATCCGTTCCATCGTCCTCGAAGTCCTCCCAGTCTTCCTCGTTCTCATCGTTCTCGTCTCCCTCCACATCGTCATATGAAGAGCTGAAGTCATAAAACTGTGAAATCTCTAACTTCTCTTCCTCAGTCTCGTACGGTATACGGCAGTGTCTCTTAGCGATCATGTGCTGTCTCACGGCCTCAAGGTTCTTTCCTTGGTACCCACAGCATAAGCACACGTTACCAATACCAATCTTCTCTGCCAAATATTTTATCAACCCAGGCCTGTCAACAAGGTACTGCTGCTCGGGTATGTATAGCCCGTAATTCTTGTACATGTGTGTGATAGCAGCCTCTTGGTTAGGAAACATCTTTCCAGAAAAGAGGCAGGCATTAGGATGTATCACTACACCATTGGCAATCTTCTCTTTCATCAACTGCTCCTGGAGCTCTTCTTCAGTGAGTTTCTTTTGCTCCACTGTTTGTTGAACAAATGCCTCATCTCCTTCTGCAGTCTCATCACTCACTACGGTTTCACCTTTAGTGCTCTTCTCGCTGGCCTCTAACGAAATCTTCCCATTATCGTCGAGCTTGATAGCCCCTCCGGTAGATAGCATCCTCTGTTTTGCGAGCTCCAGTAACTGTCTCTTCTTCTCAGCAAGCGCCTCTTTATCCAGACGTCTCTGCTCCTTCTTGGTAACAGTCTTCTTTGTATGTTTGGAAGTCTCGACAGCGTCTTGCCCCTCGCTGCTGATGCTTAAGCTAGCCACTTTCGAATTGAACAGCTCTTCGTCAATTGGAGGCAACCCCGCCACTCGCCTTTTCAAGTTGTATCTGTGCCAATCGGTCTTCATATGGGCACGCTGGTCCGCTGCCGTGGGAAAGACGATTCCACATGTATTACAGGTATATTGCGGCATGTCGTTTGTGTGTTATCCAGCTATTGTTTATCTGATTGGTAATAGGAATATAATTGATATAAAAAAAATTAATTCCAAAAAATTTTAGTCGGAAAGATTTATTTGGTGTACAGATGAATCAGATATCACTTAATGTTGAAGTAACGTTAGCCTGAGCCTGGATAGCTAAGGTGAGAATGAAAAGGGTCAATGTTGGTTGATGTTAACGCTTTGACTGGCTTTTCAATAATTCAATAGCTTCATATTCAATCAAATTGTTGTGATGTACCATTAGGTTGAGTTCCACCACCACAACTTCATGTAACATGGGAGGCAACGAGAAAAGAGCCGTCTTCCTTTTGAAGCCAAACCTCAGAATAAGTGCCTGAAAGATGTAAGAATACACACCAAACAGCTAAATGCCAATACATACATTATAGGATTGACATTTCCCAGATATTCTCTGATGCGCCCAACTAGATAAACGGCCATAAAGCATGCATCAAACAAATCTTTCCAGGAGTTTTTTCGGTGTGTATACTAGAGTTTGGAAATGAACACGTTATTGTGTATGTGCAAATGCTTCGGAAAAACTTTCAGTATGTGACGTGACATCATGTTGTACTATCTCGGACTTAAGATTTTGGACAAGCAAGGCTTTCCTCTTGCGGATAAGACCATTTTACTAGTGAGAGGGCACATGGCGGTATCCATGCTAAGTAGAGAACTGCGCCCATACTCTCTACGCTCACCCCATCGCGGTAAGGCTAAGTAAAACGAAACAAGTATAAGATCTTACTATATACTGGTTTGATAATCTTGCATACAATATGGAAGCGCTGTGCATACAAATCAGTTGATAGAGCACATCAGGGAACTTCTCGGATAAAATTATGAGGTGATTAAATGCGGGAGGTGAGAAATGTCAGGATGACAGGAAATGGTTGATTTCGACATGTACGGGATAAGCGGAGTAGGATTATCGATGATGGCAGTAATTATTCAGAAACAGCTGAGATGGTGTAAGAGGTAGCTGGGAAGGGAAAGACTGTCAAAGAATAGTTTCTCCGAACTCTCAACATAGGAAGCGGAAAAATTAGGAGAGCGGATGGACAATAAGAGATCTTTAGTCTCGGAAAAACTAAAAATGCCATCTCGTTTTTTTCTTTTGAAAGCTTGCATGCAACTGCTAAATGCAAGGGCAAAGAAAGTTATCGCAACGATGTCTTTGGGTCACAGAGACGGCCCGCAACAGGTGCAAAAGTAAGACCAGAGTGATAGTCGATATTGTAGAAATATTCATGTAGGATTAACAACCCGCGTAATGGGATGCCAAAACGTGTATGTTATAATAATGTGATATTCAGAAAGGCGCAATACTATACTGTAACACGCAGTAAGAACGGCTAAAAAAAGTATCATTACAACACTTCATTTTATGGCAAATGTGGATAATTTCTTTTTGGACGCTCGGAATAAATTCAACAATTTGAAAATCTTGATGCTTTTAAATAGTAACTGGTCTGCTGTTTTGTGCGGCAAACTGTGCATATGATATATACTCCTTTTTTTGCTATTTATCTTTAATACGTTCATATACCCAGTTAGCTACATCAGCTTTGCTTAGCACGATCCTTTATTCGCATACAAGTGAACAAGTTTCCATAGAACGCAAGACTCGGCATTTTTCATTAATTTGGACTTTACACAACCTTTGTTGAGAATCAAAGGAATCCGACCGTTTCAGGAGAGGGGTAGTTTAATTAAGTGATTTTTTTTTGCAGAGTACATCACAAGTGACTGTTACAAGTGATTGGATACTATTGATTCCGAGTAGTAGTCAAATTGAAACACAGCATACCAGGCTCGCATAGAACCGCTGTACAGTCCACAGATTAAAACCGGAGGTGACATAGAAGACTCCGATTCTAAATTGACTGTAAAGTTAAAGAAGCAGTATCTAACCCACCCGCGCACCTCATAGTTTACGTGCGTCGAAGTGTGCAAGGCCTGCAAAGCAAGTGAACCCCGCTTTTGCCAGGACTGCGTAAAGCGTCTAGCGTTGTGCATCTTTGCATATCTCGCTGTTGGACCGAGAGGTCTTTCATTTGATTGTCTCGCAACCGTTGGGAAAGTTTTTAACTTTTCAGTGAAATTTTTCAACTTTTAGCTTTTTAGCTACTTCTCAGTCGATTGGCTAATAGAAGTAGGAGCAAAGAGCATCAACTGATACCCAACAAGTCCCAGCTAGCCAAATTATTCTATTGTAAATTTGCTAGCCAAGTTGAATCAGTTAGATCAGTTTCTCATAGGTTGAATTTTTGCTGCTTATCGTTACTGAGATTCAGCTCAAACTCAGACGCATAGCTCCCACACGTGATCTGCCTGCCGCGCATCGAACTTGGCTAATTCAGTCGTTTTCGAAAGACTAATTTGCTTTAGCCACACAATCTGCTCTATCAGCATTATATATTGCTACTGATTTTCCCTTGCGTTCTTTTACGCTTTTTGCACTGCTTCGAACATTATGTCGTTTGACGCGGTCAAGGTGAAACTCGAAGCTGACATCGACCGCAGCTTCGTTAGTGCTCAGATCAGTCATAACAGCAGTTACAGTACTCAACCCAGCACAGTAAGTGGAGCAACGCCTATATCAAGCCATAGCAATGGCTCTCACAATCATGATACACACAGCCACGATAACAAACATAGCCATACGCATACACACTCCCACGGAGAAGAACAGGAAGAGCGACAGGAGTTTGACGAACAGGGAAGACCCAAGATTGAACAAGCATGTGACTCATGCAGAAAGCGGAAACTCAAGTGCTCAAAGGAGTATCCAAAATGTACCAAATGTTTGGCACATGGCTGGGAATGTGTCTACTCACCAAGAACAGTGCGTTCCCCACTGACGAGGGCGCATCTTACCGAGGTGGAGAATCGTGTTCGTGACCTTGAAAAGCTGTTCAGCAAGCTGCTTCCCGGACAAAGCATTGACCAACTTTTGGCCAAGAAGGGAAAAACTACCTTGCCTACTGTATCAAGCCTCTCAACTGTGTCGTCGCTACCAAATTTAACAAGCTTCTCAGCTTCAGACGATGGGAAACCATCTCCTTCGAATTCTGCTTCCGTCCTGGAAAGGACATTGTTACCCAGCCTTCCAGAAAACTTGATGACCAAAGGGAACGGCTCGTTTGACTGGTCTGAAGACGACGAGGAGAAAAATATTCAGATGTACAAGTTTTCCTCCACATCTTCGTCCTCCTCGTCTTCTCCCCGGGCTTCCACACTACTTCCCGATATAAAGAATTCGATTGTGTCACTCAACTCATTTGCAGATACGGTCGACTCTTCTGTGGACACCTCGCCCTATCTGCATGCAACTGCAAGTAGTATAGACGGAATGGCAGTCAACCCTTCGTTAAAATCAGGCTATTTTGGCGCTGGCTCGACTTCCTCTTTCCTCAGAGTGATGAAAATGGATAGACTAGTGGAAGAAAACGAGATTGATGACGTGAACTTGAATGATCCACGTAATCAAATTGACTCGAAAATAAAACAGGAAATTGAGAATGAGTTCAAAGCTGGCTTCTCGAGAGTGCCAGCGGAGTATGCCTCCGTGGGTTCGTCGAATGTGACTAGGTCGAACAGTGAGAGTGACAAGAACTCACAAAGCTCGCAGGGTTTGAATGTTCAAAGGGCCAGCAGTCGCAGCAGTAGCCATAGCAGTCACGGAAGCCATGGGCACCACTCTCATCACCACCATCATCATCATCATCATCATCGTCCTCATTTGAAGAACGAAGCTTTGGAACAACAATTAACCTCCAGGTTTGTTCAAGAGCAGTATCTTTCCAGTTATTTCAAATACTATCACACGTCATACCCCTTCATTCACGAAGAGACATTTTTCAAGTATTACAACAGGCAAGTTCCAGTAAAGAACGAGTCCAATTGGCAAATACTGCTCAATACAGTGCTGGCCTTGGGTTGCTGGTGCGCTAACGGCGACAGTACGAACATCGATTTGTTTTACTACCACCGTGCAAAGTCGCATCTGAGTTCAGGCTCAAATGTCTTTGAGAGCGGTAACATCATTCTGTTGAGTGCATTGGTATTATTGAGTAACTATGCTCAAAAGAGGGACAAGCCAAACACGGGCTGGAACTTTTTGGGACTCGCTGTGAGAATGGCAATGTCGCTTGGCTTGTATAAGGAGTTCAACAACGGCTCTGCCGATGGCTACGATAAAAACACTATAGTAAATGTGGAGATTCGCAGAAGACTATGGTGGGGACTTTACATTTTTGATGCTGGTGCGTCGATTACATTTGGACGTCCTGTGAACCTTCCTCCCATGGAAGTTGTAGACTTGAAACTGGTGTCCAACATCAATGACAAGGAGCTTAACGATCTTGTAAAAGATCCAGATATCACGATAATCGATGACGACATGCTCAATAGACCTTATCCTACCCTTTACTCTGCTTTCATCCAGCAGATCAAGCTGACAACACTTACGAACCCAATGTATTCAAAGATGCTGGCAAAGCCTCCACCAAGTTTGAATGATTGTCTCAACATGAACAACAGGCTGGTACAGTTTATCAAGCAGCTCCCCGCCTATTTTGACGAAGATGAAATGATTTCCACCACGGCTTTCTTCAAGAATTCTGCTATGTCCTACAAGAATGACAATAAACTGCCAGAGTGGTTTAATCTTTCCAGGAATAGACTCATCTGGCGCTACAAGAATATCCAGATTGTTCTGTTCAGGCCTTTCATATGGCAACGTATTGTTGCTGTGGACAACCCTTCTATCCTTCAGGATTGCAAGACAGAAGATGCTAAGACAGGCAGAAGGATTTGTCTGCAGGCGGCCTCAGAGACAATTCAATCAATCAACAAGTTTGTGCAGCGTGCGACCGATACCAACACTTTGTCTATCTTGGCTGTGTGGTATGCTACTTATTTCCTGTTCCAGGCTGTCTTGATTCCTATTGCATGTCTATGCTCAGAGCCTGACTCCCATCATGCAGATGCCTGGCTAGCTAATGTTAACATGGCAAAGTACTGTTTGAACATCATGAGTAAGTACAACCAGCTGGGGCTGAAATTTATCAAGGTAATTGAACGCTTGACTGTGCCTATCTTGAGTAAGAAGAATATTGGCACCGACGAGCCCGCCAAAATCGGTTGCAAACACACGTACCATCACGGAACGAAGCATTTGCCTTTGCTTAAAAGACACAAGTCACCCAGAGGCTCTGCTGTGCATATCGACGAACTTGGAACTATTCCCTCTGCCGATTTAAATGCATTTTCAGCGGGAAACTCGACTACCCCTGCTACGGATCTGTCGTTCACCTCACCTAGTGACAAGGGGAGTAATGAGAAATCGCCTAGTGTTGCTGACAGCGACTTGTATGATAAGGTGACTGGCCTGCGCAAGTCGACCACTTCTTTGTTTGCTCACTTTTCTAATCCTTCCAGCAGGTTTTCGTCAACGACGTCTCTAAAAGGTCTTCAGAATGAAAACCATCACAAAAGAACGAAACCAAAAGATCATGTTAAAGAACTCACCCCCTACGATGTTCTGGAAGAGTTTACAAACCTGGATGCTTCTAATGAAAATAATATCGTCTCCCAGGACATGAAGAATTCTGCGTCGCTGACTACTCTGCTTTTGGATACAGATTTGGGTTCTATAGGCAACGCTGAAAAGGGCACAGATATTAATCCAAGCTCGTTTGATACGAGTCCAGCACTCTACGACTTGAATTCTCCAGTCACTGCGGCAGATGAAGCCAGACAAATTCCTAGCTTTGAAAACAATATGGGTGCAGCAAATACTACTGACGGTGGCAGCGCCAACGGCAACAGTGATAAGTCTGAGTTACTGCAAGACCTGTACTCTCTAATTTTCGATGATTTTGTGGATCCTATGGCGTTTAGTGTCAAAAACGACCAGTGACCCTGCATTTTTCGCTACCTTTAATGACATCTCTCTACTTTTTCAATCCCTATGCTCTTTTTATAAAATTATCTGTACTTATATACGACTAATGAACTCTGTCAACCTTTCATATGACAATGCATATAAAAATGGCTGTGAAATTAAAAATTGTCTTTCAAAGTTGAGAATTTAATTTTTTGGGGGAAAACTTAATTCCACAATATGACATATCACTAATGTTTATTTAGGAGCAGTACACTTCAATTCGGGTCGTTTGTCCTCTTATTAACATGTCTTTAGGAGAAGATGACTACAGAGTCATATTGAGCTCAACCGACTCGTCGAAGGAACAGAACGAGAGCTCCAACATTGACGTTAGTTCTGTACTTGTAGCTCCAGTTATAGAAAATGGTGTACAGATAT
Source organism: Wenyingozyma naganishii (assembly GCA_003706235.2). Taxonomy (NCBI): domain Eukaryota; kingdom Fungi; phylum Ascomycota; class Pichiomycetes; order Pichiales; family Pichiaceae; genus Wenyingozyma; species Wenyingozyma naganishii. Next base: position 122,561 of record PPKS02000007.1, on the reverse strand, counting down.
CGTTACCCACACATAGCAAGACAGTGTCTCTGGCAGACAGCGAACTAAAGGATATGTCCACTGTAGAGGATCTCCGACAAAAGATAGCAGAGATTGAAGGATTCGATGACATAGGGCAGTATTATTTATTTGAGATTGAAAGCTCTTCAGAAGGTGAACGTTTAGCGTATATAAGTGGGGCGATGGGTATAGAATGGTTGAAAAAGGATAAACTATATACGCTGTTTGATTCAGTGTTGGTTACTGTTATACAGTACAGTCCTTATTTTGAGACCACAAGATCATATACGTTTTCCGTCAATCCGCTTGACTCAGTCGATTTGTTCCTGGAGTCTTTGAGGTACAACGAGGGCCACCGTTTGGCCTTCGATGGACCAGAGATGGGCCTTTTTTATAAGGGATTTAGAATTAAGGATGGAGGCAGACAGTTATTCGAGTTCGTTACAAAATATAGAGCTACGTTTCTGCTTCAGCGTGTTCCCATCAGCGCTGTAGAGCCTCTAGAGAAAGGAGGCTACTTAGCCAACGTGGATTATCCTTTGCATGTCGTGATCAAGGAGATTGCAAAATTTGAACGCCAGACAACACAGACTTCGTTATTTATTCAAGAGACGAAGCGAGTCGTATCCTATGCTTCCATTTCGTCACATGTCAAAAGTGTTTTCGGGCTCGACAGCTTTCTGGGGCCTGGTGCAATGGACACAGCAATCGCAGGGAAATTGGTTACAGTTCAAATCAGCTTTCACGAGGAAAAGCACACGTTTTACTTTGAACCAGACACTACTGTCGGGGGCCTCAACAAAGCTATTACCAGAAAACTCTGCTTTGACAACACTTACTGTTTAATATACGGAGAGATTTACCTTACAGACGAGAACAGATCACTTAAAAGTTACGGGATACACGAGCAGTGCGAGTTAGGCGTCGCCCACAGTGTAGACATCAGTGGTCCACAAGAATACCGTGAAATAGTGTACCGGCAGATTAGAAATTTGCTAGTTCTACTAGTTGCCATAGTCACCGTTTTGCAAATAGCGTTGCTGCTATACTTTACGAATCTCCTCGAGGTACGCAGCCCGCAAGAGGTAATCAAGGCTACGGCGTTTGCACTATGCAAGGTATGCGGATGTAGGGTCCGATAATTACAATTTTACCCTTGGCATATCAAACCTTGGTAGAATCGCACTCAAAAGTAGACCCGATAGATATGACCCATTACGCAATTAAGAATCTAGTTCATAATTGTGCATCCAGCTCAAGATCCGGCTATGGGAGAACCAAACCGAGCGAGGCACAGGGCAAGTAACTTTCATCGAAATGAATAGGTCGCTTGGAATTTGTGTATTATTTGCGTATCTATATGCTATGCCCATGGTTAGTCGAATGTAACGTCGTCGGTTTTGTAGTTATCGAGGACGATACGGTAAATGAAATTGGGGGAAAATCCGCCACTGGATGAGTTAGTATGGTTGGTAAAAATGTCAATTATGCAACAAGCACAAGCAAGCTTCACTAGCTCACGCAGTGCTGATAGCAGCAAAAAGTTTACGTACATGTTTGTGATGTAGATGTCAATATGCTCAGGTACGACATAGTCAAACAACGGGTTTGCCACCTCGCACTTACCCACAAGTTCGCTCTCCTCGTAAGGGATGACCTTACCCGAGTTGCCGACCTCAATGAGACTGTCCCTGTCGAAAGGATAAGAAGGAGAGAACTTGTAAAGACCAGCCACAGTAAAAACGGGAGTCCTGTGTTCTTTAGCGCACTCGCAAACGGTAGCAACACCAGCAGCAGTCACGCAACCGCCATTCACAAATACAGACCTTGCACCTATTAGCACTTTTCCCACACGAGACATGACGGCAAAAACGGTGCTGTCCGGTATTATCACCGTCTCAATATTGGCCTCGGCTAGTCTCTTTGCAAATGTGTGTGCCTGCTCAATGTCGTTGGGGTAAGACTCCGTCACCAAGACGGTGAATTTACGCTTGAGGCTTGCTTTCAGTAAAAAGTTCAGTACTGTTTGGGAGCCCGGCGTCGGCGTCAAAAGCACTTCATTCTCGTGGATCAGGTCCACTGTCATCAGTTCTATGTTTTCGTGTACAGATGCTATTTCATCAATTAATTCACGTATTCCTTGTATTATCACAGATCTGAGATCCTGATGATGCTCTTTTGCGCTTTTCGTGCTCTGTGGCTGTGGTTCTTTCTTTTCCGTGGATAGAAGCTGGAACATAGAGGTGTTGACGGGTGTGCTGGTGGGGGCCTGTAAGTCCGATACCTCGTCTCTTATTAGGGCTAAAACACGTCTGACGATGTTACCTGCTGAAAACTCACGAGGCTGGGCCTCAACAAGCTTTTGGCCCACTTTACGGATCAGAAGGATCAGCTCGGAGACTTCTTTCCAGCGTGAACTCGAGATGACTCTCATAAGAAGATGGCAGGTCTCCATGGCCACATGATGGGAGCCCACAATCTGCCGTCTTTTCAATTTTGAGACAAAAGAGTCCACTAGAACGTTATAATCCGGACGCTGTAATGATGACATGTGTGGCGTGTGAATGTGAGGTTGCAGAGTTGATTGAAGAGGAAAAAGTTGAGCTCATTATATAACTCTGACTGACGCACGAGTAAAAGAATTTGGGCAGATACGCGAAAAAAATGTTGAAAAGTTAGCTAGCTAATATACGGGTAACCTTAAGGGCATGACGGAGGAGGAAATAGATGGAGTGAGTGATAGCGGAGTATTCGTTAGTCGGCGGCAGAGGATTCTTGAGGTAGTTGATAGAGTACACGCTCCACAGCGTGTACGAAAATGCAAACGTTGCGGTGTGACGTTGGTAAAACTGAGTAAAAGAGAACAGTCCGTATTCATAAAATCACTGAAGAACTAAACGTTAGCAGATAAAGCGGTAGCGTACCTCGTTAATAAGAAGAAGAGTCCTAATAGTGCTAAAAACGGCAGCATAGGGACTAATCCTTAGTATTGATGTCATTGTGTTCGCCCGTCGATTTATCGCTCTCACTCTCGCTATCGCTGTCTGTTTCATTTCCAGACATTACCTTAACCACCAGGCGGGTGATTTCAGACGCACTTCCCTCCACGCCCTCAAAGAACTTTTCATCATTATACTTTGGCGGCCCCTTAGCCGTCTTTTTGACATCGGCGTTCACTAATGCCAACAACTTCTCTCGCCTTTCAGCGGCCTTGCCCTTTTCTTTGTCCGTCCCTACTTTAGATAGACGCTCAAGCTTCTCAATTTGCTGTAAATCCTTTACTCTTGTGCCGCCTAGTGTTCTGTAGTTCGACTTGTCTTGATCTGCACTTTTGCTTCCTCTCATCTTCGTTCCTTCCGCTCTTAAAGAGTTACCGAGCCCGCCTTTCCCACCGCACATTGGAATCCTAAGCTGAAGATCAATATGGCTGCTTCCTGACGAGCCCCTCAGCAAGTCGTTAACAGTGTGGAAATTAGATATGGGTCTGCCATCAGGCTGAGCAATAATTACTTTGTTCGTTATAGTGTGCGGTAGAAGTGACCGCACTTGTTCTTGGAGGTCGGTTGTCGAGAGACCTGGGTTCACAGTTAGTTGCAAATTATCCAGGCCTTGTATTGTCTGTAAGAACACAGTCACCATGGTCTATGAGGGAGAGTATTTAGCCTGAGAGATCAATGCTACATTGCCCGAATTTCTCCCAATCATATTTTTTTACTTCTTGATTTATAGTGCTTATCTTACCTGGCGCGAATGCCCATAGTAAGCATAAAAATCTACTTTTTGGGAGATGAATAGATAAGGCTACTGGGCCCCTGTTACATTGAGTTGTTGTATTTACCCCTTGCTATTCCATCGCAGCAGATCAATTCTTTTCTTTACAATGTCATTCAATGTGGGGGTCTTGGTGCTCTCGGACACCTGTTCCAAGGACAAATCTCAGGACAAAGTGATACCAACGATTGCTGAAAAGTTATCAGCTATGGTGACCAAAGAGAATACACCAATGTACAACATCACAAAAAACGACGTCATTCCTGACGATGTTGACCTTATCAAAGCAACGGTTTCCGATTGGACGGCATCGGAAAACATTAGACTACTTCTGACTTCAGGAGGCACCGGCTTTTCGGACAGAGATCTGACCCCTGAGGCTGTTGGGCCTCTCATCGAGAGGCATGCGCCAGGAATTGTCCACGCTATGCTCTCTGAGTCGTTCAAAATCACACCCTACGCTATGATGTCGCGTCCTGTAGCTGGTGTAAGGCTGCAGACTTTGATAGTGACGCTTCCTGGTTCACCCAAAGCTGTTACAGAGATTCTTGATGCAATTTTGAAGACTTTGCCCCACGCTTTATCTCAGATAGGCAGCAAGGACTCGAGAGCTTTGCACATGAAGATGAACAGGACATTACTTGGTGCATGCCCAAATAGTGCTGACGAGCACTACGACAACTCCCCTGTTGAGCATGGAACCGTCGGAGATGGAAAATCAGCAAAATCTGGAAATGACGTTCCGTCGTCATGCGTCCATACATCTGCTGGGACTACAGCTAGAATTGGCTGCGGCCTCGCACGTCACGAACTTGTTTCCAATGACCCTGCGGGACCCGTCACTGCCAGAGCAAGAGAATCTCCTTACCCCTTGATCTCTGTAGACGATGCCTTTCGTTTGATACAAGAGCATACGACTATTTCAGAAGCAATAACAGTGGACTTAAAGGACCCCCGTCTTGTAGGTTCTGTTCTCGCCGAAGATGTGCATTCGCCCCTTGATGTTCCTAATTTTCGTGCGAGCATTGTAGATGGCTATGCTGTAATAAGCAGCGATGGTGCAGGCACATATCCTGTTGTAAACATTTCACACGCCTCTTCATCAAGTGAACACCAAACCCTCAAGAGAGGTCAGATCTGTAGGATAACAACAGGGGCTCCTCTTCCCGTAGGTGCGGATGCCGTGGTGATGGTGGAGGAAACAGCTCTGGTCAGCATGACTGAGAATGGAGAAGAAGAAAAGGAGGTAGAGATTTTGGCGAAGGGAGTAGTGCCCAATGATAACGTGAGAGAGGTAGGATCAGATTTGGAAAAAGGTGCCCTTATAGCTTCCAAGGGCGACCGGATCAACGGAAATGGTGCGGAGATTGGTTTGTTTGCTAGTGTAGGAATCTCAAGCGTCAAGGTGTATGCTAAGCCAGTGCTAGGTGTCCTTTCGACCGGAGATGAGCTCAAGGATATCTTTGATGTCCGCAGTGGTCTCTCCTACGGCGAGGTTTACGACAGTAACCGCTACACTCTGATGGCCGCTATTGCAAACACTGGATTCGAGTATGTAGACCTTGGAATAGCTTCTGACTCGAAGGAGTCGATCGCCGATACGATTATGCGTGCTTTTACCGAAAAGGGCGTGGACTATCTCGTCACTACTGGAGGTGTCTCTATGGGAGAATTGGACCTGCTCAAGCCTACTATAGAGCGCGCATTAGGTGGGACTATACATTTTGGTAGAGTGAAAATGAAACCAGGGAAGCCAACTACTTTCGCTACTGTCGATACTAATGGAAGGCGTAAAGTGATTTTTGCTTTACCAGGAAACCCAGCGTCTGCTACCGTTTGTTATCACCTTTTTGTTTTGCCTTCCCTCTATCTTTTTAGCGGACTTACTTCTCGAAGTGATAATGGAGCCAATAAATTGCCACAGTTGCCTTGCGTGATGGCCTCTCTGCTACGGGAGACAAGACTCGACTCCCGACCTGAGTATCAGAGAGTGTATGTGTACCAGCGTCAGACTTCGCACGGCTCGTTTGAACTGGCTGCAGAATCCACAGGCTTTCAGCGTAGTAGTAGGATTGGTTCATTCAAACGAGCCAATGGATTGCTAATGCTTCCTTCGAAAAGCGAGGAGAAGACGTCTTTGCCCAAGGGAGCAAAGGCTTCCGTATTGCTAATTGGCGAATTAGGTGGCTTAGCTGTATAGCGATTCTTACAATCTTAAAAATATAACTTTAGTAGCTAGAACGTATATATCAATGAAATGTAATATGCGATTATATAATCAATATTTTTTCAAAATCTTGGGGAGGAACTGAGATCGCTTGAGTCAGATGATCTCATGTTTTAAAGCTACTAGTGATTGGTATTCACCTGTAACACTCAAAGGTAGAGTGTTTTTCCACTACTAAGGCAGCCATCATAGCATGGATTTGGATGCCTCCTTTACCGAGGAGCAGTTTGAAGTAAGTAGCATGATTTTATCACAGCAGGTGTGGCTTCTTGCAGGTACCTGAAACCAGCCAGTGGTAAAACTTAGTCATTCAATAAGTGAATGTACGTGGAAAACAAGGTGGAACCGCTTTTGTTTTGACGGCATGCCTAAAGCAAGTCTTTGGTCGAGGTATCAACGATGGGATCCTTAGCAAACACTGAACAAATCAACTGAAAACTGTCGCGTTTGACACATAGGCCTCTTGGAACTGCTTGTTCGCAGCACACTAGATCAAGAACACCTGATGGTGTTACATTGAAATGAATAAGTTGACTGGTTTTAGGACTTATGGAATACTTACCGGCTGTTTGGATCCAGTTGAAAGTTCTCAGGCTCCACGGTTCAGGTCTGCAGCAGTCAGGGAAGTTTTGTCATGAACCAGCAAAAACACAACTTCTTTCTTGCTCTAAACACATACTAACATACATAGCACACTTTGAGCAAACTGGATGCTCTACAGAACAATGCGCTGAGAGAGGTGATGAGGAGTATAGGACGGTCCTGTCGTTATCTCAAAGCCGAGATGGCAGCCACGATTAAAGACTATTTCCTCACTGCAGAGTACGGGTACATGAACACTGATGTGTTTAAGCTCCTAGCGTTAAGAACGATGGTGAGCTCAGCAGAGAGCCATCGTGGCCATCTTGATTTTCATGAAGCGCTCGTTCGCCTGCGATTGAAAGTGACAAGCATGTTAGCCCCAGACTATACAGCCAAGCTCAGTAGACAGATACGAGAATACGCCGCTCGATTGGGTGGTCATGGACTACAAGGCAAGAGAAGGACAAAGACTCACCATCCAATACGCTGTGTGTTTCCGGAAACCCCTTTTTACAGGCTGATAGAGTCTAGCACGTTCCAAAAAGTGAGTCCCACTGTCTTTGGCTCACCTAATGAGGGCAACTCTTTACTGCGGTTCTCCATACCAGCGCTTTTGCCAGACGACCGAATGATGATTGAACAAAGCAAGCATGTCCGTGTGCTAGTTTGCTGTGCACCGTTGCCTAAGAAAGACAACTTGGGACAGCCGCAGCCGTTTGTGTTCCCCTGCCCCTCAGAGATATACGTGAATGGAGTACGATGTATGGATGAGTTTACAGGGACAAGAACACACGTAGGTAGCGCATCTCCAGCAGATGTGACGGACCTACTAGATTTCACCAAGTCAAATGATGCCGTGCTGAAGTATTGGTCCTCGGGGACACAGTCGCAAATACAACTTCATCTAGGTATAAAGACAACTGACAGTCAGCTCACCGAGCGCATTTTGGAGAACATCACGACTACCACGAAGGATAAGACGGAAGCGCTTATTAAAAAGAATTCTTCTGATACAGATGTGCAAATATCTTCTCAGACTGTGCCGTTAGAATGTCCTCTTTCTTTCAGCAGACCAAGAATAGCGGTGAAGTCTAAATTGTGTGAGCACGTACGCTGTTTTGATCTTGCTTTCTACATCGAAAATCAATACAAAAGTAGTACCTGGAAATGCCCGGTGTGTGATATGAGTGCAAAAGTTGATGAGCTCATTTTAGACGAATATATGAAAAATATACTAGAACACACGCCGGTGGATTGTGACCAGGTTGAGCTAAACGGCGATGGTTCTTGGACTGCAAAAGGTGGATCCGATGTTATGGATGTGACTTTTATTGATGCTGAGGAAATTAGTGACGAAGAAGAAACACAGGATACCCCAACTAAGAAAACAGAGTCTACACAACCTGAAAATTGCCAGGTTGTGCAAGATGCCTTGCCGAAGATGGAGAAAGTGTTCAATGGAACGGAAAAGAGTGACGTTAATGACAAAAATAACAGAATACGAAGAGGTGAAGGAAATGATAATTTACAGGTCGAAGCAGTGGCAGCCACAGCTGCTGAAGCAGCCGTTGCGGCACTTGCTGCTTCTGCCTCTGTATTGTCTGAAAGCGTAACGAGGAGAGAAGATAGAATGTCGCAGGCGAATTCTGCGATTTTGACTACCGACAGAGATGGAAACATTAACGCTACCGGGAGTATTAGCCCAACTGCGAATAGACGCACTTCGAATGGTCGGAGATTGACGCCTGACTTGAATACTACGGTTGACACAAATATGCCTGTCGCTTCTGCTCAGAAAAGCGTAGATACAAATCGGAATCCGATTCCAGATGGAGCTGCTCTTTCTGTTCCTCCTTCTGAGATTATTGTGATAAGTTCAGATGAAGAGGAAGAAGGCGATGCCGAAACAGGAAACAACGGTGATGGGGGGCCCGAGGAGCAAAAATCACAGCATGAAAGCGAAGAAAGTCAACTATTATATGAGCTATTCTCCGATCCTTTGACTGTTCAGAATAGTGATAATGTTTGCGATGTTCAGGAAAATTCGCAAAGTGGAGCCGGACGTAATGAATTAGATAGGGCGCCTTCTATACCCGAGTCACGTGCCAGCTCAGAAGAGAATGGACAGAGTGGCTCGTATGATCCCCAGACATTGGTTACAGAAACTTTAACCACTCAGGAGAAGGCAGCATCAGCTTCCAGCTCTGCCGATGATAATGAGAAGAGCGGACATTCAGGCTCGCTGATGTCTCTACTCGCATCGTCTATTGTGAACGGGACTTCAAAGTCACCAGCTAATGAATCAGTTGCATTACACACCATCACCTCTACTAATTCACGCGTAGGGGCAAATGCAACACCTCTTGACTATTCCCTAGCGCCCATATGTGGTAATGGCCAAGCTGAGACATCTAAACAAAGTGCAAGACAGTCTCTTGAACATGGTTCTGATTCAGTGTCTGGCTCTCGCTCTGAAAATGAATGCGTTGCTCAAACGTCCGTTTCGAGGGGCCATTCTCGAGAGCCTGTCAGCGTGCTTTCTTGCAACAATGAGGATGGCGATAGAATGATCAAGTTGCCTACTGCACAGACGGAGAAGGTTGGTTCGAACGGATACGGATTGACTAGAATAGAAATAATAGGCGCGGGCCTGACACAGCAAGGAGAGAGACTCGTACGTGAACCATACCATATCAATCAGTTTAGCCAGGCAAATGTAGTGAACCACAAAGACAGAGGGCAACAAATACATCAGATTCACCCTATTAATACCCTCCAACCTTCCAAAGTTGATAAGCTTGGAACAGCAGGTGGTACCTTTGGACAATCGTCGCAAGAAAATATGATGAATTCTTTTACCTCTGCGAGCCCTAATTTTAAGGGCAGTAATACAGCAGAAAAGGTTGCAAGATCTTCCGACATCACACAGACAATTGAGAGGCTGGCTAATTTGAACGCACACAATCCTGTGCTCGCATCAAGCAATAATCGCACAACACAGTTGGCCTCAACTACTCAAATGGCCCAGCCAGTACAACCTTCCCAATCATTTCAACCTGCCCCGTCTCAAATTGAATCCATGTCCACGGCGTCCTTACTTCTGAAAAAAGATGCTCTAGCTCACAAACTGAAGGGTGTATACAAACACAAACACGAAATACAAGACCTTATGTCTAGGTATAAACTAGCAGATGAAGCAAGGTCATATTCTTCTAGAATTCAGGCGAGACTTTACCAGATTCAAACTTCAGAAAAGCAACTCAAAACTCAGCTTCATGAGCTAAATAGATTGCTGCGCAGCAATTGTGAGCCTCATGTAGAAAGTTATGAGCTTAATGACGAGTTTGATAGTACAGTTCTACATGGCAGCGACTGCGATTCACACGCCCAAGCTTTTGCGTATGGCGGACAACATAAGAAACTGTTCACGAAACATGTTGTTAACGGCAGCATTGCGGATAATCGCAGCAGCGTTGGTGGTAAAATGAGCGGCACTCCGTATACCTTACATTCAAAGAGTGTGATAACAAGAAATGGAAGTACAAATGAAAGAACTGCTAGCAACGGCTCATATGGTGAAGTCGCTGACAATGACCTAGAAGAATTGCCGTTGGCTAAAAGGAAAAAGGTGACACTTACAGGGTCGAACGACCAAGGAAGATCCCATGCTCGTAGGCACGACAATGAACAAGTGAGCCAATTAAACAGTGAGCAGAGCATTGAACTTATCGGACGATAAAGAAGAGTATCTGTGATCTCAATGATGAATGTAGTCGCGCACAGCCAACTCAATGAGTATAGCCGTCAATGCCATTATCCGATAAACAAGGGATATTTTACGCATAGATTGATTTACACATATAGATACTTCAAGGTATAAAAGGGATTCGCGTGGGTGTTTTAGATCTGTAGGTAACGTAATCGTCACCAAAGAATTTGATCAACATTGTCTCTTCAAAGCGTATACGGCGATTAAAGAAGCGCCACAGTACGGCTGTAAAGAGCACAGCCGATATAGCATTCAACATCAATAACTGTAATCCTACTGCCCACCAAAAAAATCCGGCATAACTAGGATGTCTCGAGAGGGTGTAGACCCCGTTCGTCACCAATTTATGATTGTCTTTTTTATAGTATGCAATGAGGTGGCTAAAGGACTGGCCTGCTGTGACCATTGCGAGTGATCTGAACAATTGACCAGTTACAATAGCAATAACGCCGATACAGCAGCATGAAATCTTGAGCCAAGAATTATAGATGCTCAGCTGAGGAAAAAAATTGTACTCTATAATGTATTCCAACACCGCAGCAGAGTGTGCCAGATGATACTCTCTGCCGTTGTTGAACAAGAAAGAATCAAGACCGACTTTATCGGCTCCATATTTGGCGGTGATAAAGTATTCCAGAAAATGGAACACACCTAACGAAATAAAGTTCACCAGTAAAGGTTTAAACCCAACGAAGGGCACTAGCGCAGCTGATACTCCGATGAATAATCCTATGAGCATTGACGTCAGGGCCACCTTGTGAAGAGGGTTAGCCTCTACAAGTCTAACATATGCGGCTTCTGAAGACATTGGTAACCTGAACTACAAGAACTTGTGCGATGAATCCACCGAGATCTGCCATGACAAGTGCCTGTTATCGGAGAACAATGTACACTAAACTGTCTCATAATAACAATGAAAAGTTACCAGATCGAGCCTAACCAATAGCATGTAACATCCGTACACCAGATAATATGATAAGACTACATGGCGGTGGTCTGGTGGTGACAGAGCTTCCTTTCTAAGCCAAGTGGATGTTACGTTAAACAATCTTTCAAGATCCTTTAAGTGCATCATTGTTTAGGACTTTGAAGACTCGTATATAAATCTTGACCATAATGTAAATTGTAATATTTAGATTGGGAAAGCCATCAAATTCGCCAAAAGAACACAATAAACCTGTATCGCTCTGTTGCTCCAACCCCTATACTTTAGACAACGCTTGGCAAACGGGTATTTTACAAAACTCTGAATAATAGACACATAATAACTCCGAGAAGTTAGTAAAAAGCATGCTCAAACCTGCAAATATCTTCCCCAGTCTGCCAATCACGTCAAAGCAACCGTGGAGAACCACACCTCAAGCCTTTGATTAATCTTGTGCTGCTGCGTTAACCCTCGCGAATCTGTCTTACGATTTGCCTGCCACTGATAAGAAGTGCGGTCATTAGGCAATTAGAGCATTTGGTACTTTAAACACTTCTAGCTACACAACTATGTCCAACGAATCCAAGACTTTTATTGTGAGTAACACTTGAGTGATATATTGCCTGGTTTCGATATGAGTTCAGTCCGCCATTGCTCAATGGGTACTGAGAGATTTTGACGTTAACCTCAAGCCGCACTCCACATATAGTGTGTACCAAGAGCTGGACACATACACTCTTCCGGCAATAAGGCAATTGCACCTCCAACTACTAACACGTCGACCCAGGTTACCTTCAAAGAACACGTTTCTGACCCAGCTGCTGCTAAGTATGTCAATTGATTCCATCTCCCTAGAGCTGCCTCGGGTAGCCCCATGCTTCAAAAGCATTCCCATCTACCATCATACTAACCAATCAGATTCAAGGAGTTTACCAAGTCTCTTGGCGGTGAGATTCAGCATGAATACTCTTTGATAAAGGGGTTCAGGTAAGTTTTATTCCCAGATTGCGTTCACACGGTTTTACCATACTAATACCTTGCAGCGTGAAGCTCCCCACTGCCCATATTGCCTCTTTGAAAGGGCATCAGGATGTTGCGACTGTGGAGGAAGACCAGGAGGTCAAGGCTAATTCCACTTGATAGGGCTGATGGCTAACGTTGCCACTACTTGTGATTTCTGATGTACACTGCCGCGGTTGACGGCGTCTATATGTTCTTTATACTTTAAGAGACTTTATATGTCACGTGACGCACTCTTCCTATTTTTCACCTTTTACTTTGTGCATATGACCTTTGCATAGATGTGATTCACTACTATCCTTGTACTGAGAGATATGAAGCCATGGAGCGTGATAGCCAGGAACGCTCACCGCATGTCGAAAAATGCTATTTTGAGGCAAGAGGCTTATACTGTTCGACAGCGGCTGGTTAAGTCAATGAGTGATGTTCTTGATCAGATTGATACCCTTGCTGTCAGGGCAGACATAGAAGGTGCGACGGGGGTCAATAAAGCAGATAATTTGCCACCAGAAGGAGCAAAGCTTGATACTATTGGTGGAAAAATTGTCAACAGTCCCCTACGCACCCTAAAAGGCCACCATAAGTCAGTCAATGAGGCACCTAAGCGCCCCGATATCCCGCCCACCAGCAATATTACCAGCTGTAGACTATCCGATTTCCCACCTACTGTAATGGGGAAATACATTTTCCGTCTAGCATCACTAGCGTATAATAATAGTGAGAGCGAATCTTATAGTTTTCGACAATTGAGCAGCCGGAATGTGGCAATTACGCCAAAGAAACTAAAGCTGTTTAAGAAACTCCTGAGAGAGGGACCTTCCACAGTAGACGGCACATCCACCTTTGGAGTTCTCAGGGGTATGACAAAGTACACATATATACATTTGAAGAAGTCCGAGAGACTGGAAATCGTAGATGTTTTGCACGATATTTTAGACAACTCCGACATCGACCTGTCCACAGATATGCTGAATGATGTTTTGTATATCGCAGCCGTAAAGTTCGGCGGTGTGCATCCTCCGTTTGGCAGCGATAAACTCATGCGGTCGGCAAGCGCATTGTATTATAAGAGTCTGGCATGCTTGTTTGGCAAAGATGGGCAGTTCCGGGCTTTCTGTCAACTCAAACTGCATGAAACCATAGGGTCTAATGACATACCACGTCGTAAAGCTTTGCCAAACGCAGAAACATATAATATCACATTGTTTGCAAACATGAGGCATATAATTAAGGATGGAGAACAATACAAGAAAAATTATCAAGTTTTGGAGAAATTACTTTGGTCAATGAAGAGCACAAATGCAACCACATGGTACATTTTATACAGTACACTTCAGGGTTATCAATCTGTAATTAGCTCTGTATTTGATGCGTTCCAAATTGACACGGAACCTGTAGCTGACTACACGATGATCTCGCAATTACGCAATAGCCGACCTATTATTGAAGTTTACAACGAACTAATAGTAGGTACCTCAGGTCAGTCAGAGAGAACCAAACTGGCTTGCTATGCAAATAGCTTTGTCGACGCTGTTCTAAGTAGAAAAGACATTTATGGAAATCTAAAAACAGACAATTTCTCTGACGCTTGGCAGTTTCTTGAGTTCTTGGTGGTGTACAGGAACTATTTGCCGAATACCAAGACGTTGATGAGTTTCATATACTTCTTTTGCGAGAAGAGACAGCTGTATAATGCGCTGGCCATGATTAACTACTTCCAGGACCATGGCTGGATCGCCACAGACACTAAGCAGTTTAAGAAGAACGTGAGTGGGCCTGTTTTCGTAGAGCCGTCCCAGCAGTTTTTCGATCAAAACTTGTTGACGAAACGAAAATTGGCACACGAGCAGTCCCAAGGAACTCTGAGCAGTTGCTACACGAAGCTCCTTCCACTCTTGATAGATATGCCGTACTTTATGCTCTGGAGTGCTTTGGCAAGATACCTATTTGAAAGGGCAGCACTTCGTAAGAGTTTTGGCTCTGAATTAGACTCCCACATTACAGGAATAGTTTTTACATCACCAAAAGTGATTGCTCAGATTGTAGATACTGCTGTTTTAAAGCATGGCACAGTGGATTTTAATATACGAAAGAAGCTTACAGTGGACGAAAGAGTGCAACTTGAAACAGCTTTATCTAACCTAAGATGGAGCTCTCATACCGAAAACCAAAAGTATGATGAGGCTGAGACGCACCAGTACCGAAATACCCAGAACAACTCTGCACAAAAAAAAGCTGAATATGAAGCGATAACGTTTGAACAATTTCTCGACTCTAACACTAAAAAAAGCCACCGTTATGGCCCTCAAGAATATATGCAGGACTCACCGGAGAAATTCCGCAATGCTGTGGAGTTGCTAGGCAGGGGTGAAAATCGGTGAACCAAACCAGCTTAATTGTCTAAATATAGATAAGTTTGCTATCAGTAGATCAGTTGGTGTTGACTACGCGGCCGTTGATCAAATACTAATGATAGTATCTCACTTCAGTTGCTAGCAAGTATACGGACAATAGCTAGCAGGGACTTTGGCCCACAGCCTACTAGCAACTATATACCAACTAAATATAGATAGCTATATAGCGGAAAAATGATGGACAATTGCTTGAAAATAGCAAAAGTAGCACAATATAGCAACGTCTGTAGGGCCTCGAACAATAGCCAGGTGTCTAAACCTCCGCAACTTCCACGGCTAAAGACGCAATGCGCGTATCGTGACTAAAGTCCGTCGGACGCCTATATGCAAAGAAGAAATAGCCTCGCCAAATATTCCAAATACAGTAATAGTAGCGACTGACACCCCGCGGTCAAACTTCCTAAAACGGTGGTGCAGACGGCGCAGGGCAATCGAGATCTCCTTCGTTTTTTATCCCCGCTGACGCAGAGGGCACAAAATTTAATTTATAATGGTGGGGGAGGTATGCCTAAATATTCATAATTTTAATTTATATCGTCCAAGGAGAGCATTGAAGTCCCAGAATTTTCCAGCGAATAGGTGTGCATATAAACTTGCGTCTATCCGTTATTTTGATTAAGCTTAGTGTCAAGCCTTCTATTTGTATTGATTTTGCTACGGTTGCTCAATCGGAGTTCCCGGGGTTAATTCAGCGAGAAATAACTGTGATATAGCCTACAGCATAATCGCAAACAATTGCGGTTTTATTTTTTTAAATTGCAAGCTAATCAGTGTAATAAACTCAACGCCGTATTTGCAAACCAACTACGAATATGTCACCCACAAGCACTACCATTAAAAGCATTCCCGTGGTTGGAACAATCGACGTGGGTACAACGTCCACCCGTGTTATCGTCTTTGATGCGCAAGGCAAAGAAATCGTGAAGCATCAGATTGAGTACTCTACTTCCGCACAGGAAGGTTCCAAGAGAAATTCGCCAAACATCTTCTCGAATGAAGGTATTGCCATCACAACAAGCACTTCTTTAGAGATTGAGCCTGAGAGCAAAGATCCTACTCTTAGTTTCCCCGAACCAGGATGGGTTGAGTGTAACCCTATGCACATTTTGACCAACGTTCTACAGTGCCTCGGCTACTGCATGGCCAGTCTGGAGATAATCAACTCAGAGGTGATGCTTGACGGGTCCGAGCACCCTCAGTACGAGATTGTTTCCATGGGAATAGCCAATATGAGAGAGACAACCATTGTGTGGTCGAAGAAGACAGGTAAGCCCTTATACAACGGAATAGTGTGGAATGACACAAGAACTTTGGGCTTGGTAAACCAAATCCAGAGACAAACTCCACCTGATATTTTGCACGCAGTCAAAGAGAAGTCTGGATGCCCTGTTTCCACATACTTTTCGGCCCTTAAATGGCTTTGGCTCTACCAAAACGTGCCTGCTATCAGGCTGAGTTACGACAGCGGAGAGGGAGACCTTATGTTTGGTACAGTAGACACTTGGTTGATCTATAACCTTACTAGAGAGCACTCTTTTGTGACAGATATCACTAACGCATCTAGAACCTCTTTCATGAACCTAGAAAAGCGTGACTACGACGATTACTTGCTTGAGTTCTGGGACTTAGACCGCACTAAGTTGAACCTTCCAAAGATTCTTCCTAGCTCTTACAAATATGGACATTTCCTTCTCCCTGATCTAGACTTATTGCCTGCTAAGCAGGCTCTCAATATGGATCTCATCAATGTTGTCAAACAGCATTTGACGGATGTTCCTATCACTGGTTGCTTAGGTGACCAGTCGGCATCTCTCGTTGGTCAGCTTGCCGTGAAGAAAGGTGACGCTAAGTGTACCTATGGAACAGGTGCTTTTTTGCTTTACAACACGGGAGCCTCTAAGTTGATCTCAAAACATGGTGCTGTCACCACTGTGGGATATTGGTTCCCTGATCTGGACACCTCGTTAGACGGCGAGGACAGCTGCCAGCCTCAATACTGCCTTGAAGGTTCGATCGCTGTTGCTGGGTCGATCGTTCAATGGCTTCGTGACAACCTGAAACTGATCAACAAGGCTTCTGATGTTGGTCCACTCGCTTCGCAAGTGCCCAACTCTGCTGGTGTCGTTTTTGTTCCAGCATTCTCAGGTCTCTTTGCTCCTTACTGGGACTCTGACACTACAGGAACGATATTTGGCCTGACTCAGTACACATCTGCCTCCCACATTGCCCGTGCTGCTATTGAGGGAGTTTGCTTTCAAGTGCGCGCTATCTTGAAGGCCATGATTTCTGATACCGGGTCTTCTTCCGAATTCTTAGAGGATAGAAATAAGGCGACAGACGACAATCCTTTGGGTAACTTAGCTGTGGATGGTGGTATGTCCAAGTCCAACACGGTGATGCAAATTCAGGCTGATATTTTGGGTCCTTGTGTTAAGGTAACAAGATCTGCTAGCGCTGAGTCCACTGCGTTGGGTGCTGCAATTGCTGCCGGTTTACATCCCGAGGTGCGCGTGTGGTCTTCGCTAGAAGATGTCATTAGCACTATAAGAGAAGCTCACAAGGATGGAGAGCAGAACGAGAAGGGTGAAATCAACGCGAACCACTTCCGTGCCCAGCTCAGCGATAAAAAGCGTCACAAGTACTGGAGACTGTGGGAAAGAGCTGTCGAACGCGCTAAGGGATGGCTCGATAGTGCCGCCCAGTATGCCACCGATGATGAGGATGGGGAGTAATAAATTAAAGCATTACAACTTGCCGTCGATCATTTGCAAGTAATGCTACTAATAAAATTAGTGAAAGGGTAGCATCTGACTAGAGCGATAAAGCACCCTATATTGTATTTTTAATGTACATGGTTACCTGTGGTAACTGCGCAACGTATTGAGTACTTACGTAATTAATAATTTTTCGAGATAATCTAGTGTAATCAGGTTGTGAAGATAAGTAGCAGGTTGTGCATGTATACATACGCTGTTCAATCCTGTCTTCCTGTTCGCTTACTTTTCGTGAAACGCGGGCTACAGATGTCAAATTTGCAATCTTCTTTTGATAGCCACTGCTATGGTACTTGACTTGCGTAAAGCCTACCCAAATTAGGTATACAATACCCTAGCATCATTACAAGCCGACTGTCGGACCAAATAATCCAACATGCACAATAACTAGAAATATGCATATTCCTGCATTGATATGCAACAAGATGCAGATCCTTCTCGGCCGGCATCCCCAACCCTCGGAGTCTGGGATCTCACATGCCATCCCGCCATACTTACCTCGTATTTGCGCCTGCTTATCTCTCTGCCTACTCACATCTCCACATTACTGCATCAGATTGAATTTCGTCTTTTCGACCCCTTGATATTGCGTTATTTTTCAAATTTCGAGTTTCTTAATCCCTTTACCTTTAACTTTCCTCCCGAGTACCTTTCTCTCGTTGCTTGATTGCTATCTAATAAGCAATTGGTTGTTGTTGTCCGAATTGCTCGACCATTTAGCATTTTGAGGCTTCTACTTCAACATGTCGTCCCAAAGTGAGCCATTGCTGCCTCATGCCCATTCCCACTCACACATTGAACATACACGCTCAGGTGACATCAAGCAGACAATAGCCAAGAACAAAAACAGGATCTTTGCTGTTGCAGGAGTTCTGTTGGCCGTGCTACTCATCAGCGTGTTTGTTTTCCCCCGCTCCCGTCATGGTGACACCCCGCCAGAGCACAATCCCGACTCGCTCTGCCCTATTCCACCCAAGGTCCATCCCAATTTGACGTCCTCCCAGTTGGACACCATCAACGGAGTTCTATCAGATGAGACTTTCCGCAAGCGGTCTGCTGCCAAGCTGAGCAAAGCAGTGCAAATTCCCACCGAGATTTACGATGACTGGATTATTTCTAACGAGACTATGGACCAGTTTTACCATTTCAAGGAGTTTCACAAGTATCTCTACGAAACATATCCTCTTGTGTTCAAAAATCCTGCTATTAATATCGACAAGGTCAACACATTTGGCTTGGTAGTTGAAATTCCAGGTTCAGATGAAACCCTCAAACCTCTTTTGTTGACAGCCCACCAGGACGTTGTCCCCGTCTCCAGAGAGACATGGGATGACTGGAAGTACGGGCCTTTCTCGGGAAAGTTTGACGGTGAAAACGTATACGGAAGAGGTGCCTCTGATTGTAAGAACGTACTTACTTCCATTCTTGAGGCTGTCGAGCTTGCGTTGAGCGACGATTCGTTTGAATTCACTAGGACTATTGTGTTGGCATTTGGGTTTGACGAGGAAATCTCTGGATATCAGGGTGCCAAGCATATTGGTGAATTCTTGGTCGAAAAATACGGCAAGAACTCTATCTACGCTTTGATTGACGAAGGTGTGAGCTCATACAACGAACTGTTTGGCGAACACTTCCTACTGTTGAACACTGCTGAAAAGGGTTATGTGGATGTGGTTGTAGACCTCAAGACTCCAGGAGGCCACTCGTCGGTACCTCCCGACCACAGCTCAATTGGCATCCTCAGTGAGTTTTTAGTAGAGTACGAATCAAGCCAGTTTTCGCCTATTCTCTCCAACATAAATCCGTTTCTGAATCTGCTGCAATGTGTCGCTGAGCACACAGCCATTCCCCCATCGCTCAAGAACGATATTTTAAAATCTGAGTTTGACAAGGGTGCAAACCAGCGTGTTATTGATTACATTTCCCAAGACAGAGCTCAGCGCTACTCATTACAGACGTCTCAAAGTGTTGATATTATCAAGGGCGGACAAAAAGCGAATGCCATCGCCGACGAAGTCAGCGTTCTTATCAACCACCGTATAGCTGTAGAGGAAGCCGTTGAGGACGTTTTGGAAAAGGTTGAGAAGCTGCTACGCAAATCGGCAGAGAAGTACAACCTAGGTCTTACTATAAAAGGCACTGAAATATACGAACCAACTGAAAACGGAGCGTACAATGTGACTACCCTCAAAGAGCTGAAGCCTGCTCCTGTCACGCCTTTAAATGACGATGTATGGAACGCTCTCACTGGAACTCTAAGACACTTTTACGAGAACATTGTCTACCCTGAAAAGTTTACTCACAATAACACGATGATAGCTTCCCCATTCATTGTTGGTGGAAACACTGACACAAGGCACTATTGGAGTCTCACAGACCACATCTTTCGTTTCACTCCAGGCTTCTCGAACGGAATTGCCAACCACATTCACGGAGTTGGCGAGTTTATTGAGATAGACTCGCATCTCCAGGCCGTGGCCTTTTTCTACGAATACTTGCTTGCTATTGGTTAATAATATTTAGTTGATAAGTAAAAATGTAACATTTGAGAGTGGGCAGTCCAGATCAGAGGTGGAGGGCTTGAAATAGCAAATGATTCTGAGCCTCTAAAGCTACCACTTTGGTTCACATCCATAGTATCCAAAACAACTTTGCACCACTACTGGGAGGGAAAACGGCAAATCCTCAAATCTACAGAGCGAGCGTTTGGCCCTCGCATATAAGCTTTCCACTATCAACGCCAACACTACAGGCATTATTTCCCCAATCTTCACCCAATTGGCTCTTTTTATCCGCATATACACTTCAAATAATGCAGGTACACACAGCCGCATCGGAATACTCGAACGAGGTACAACATCAGCCAATAGAGCACAGGTTTAACCCCTACAGCGACAACGGAGGCACCACGCTGGGTATCGCGGGCAAAGACTTCGCCGTACTGGCAGGCGACACAAGACAAACCACAGGCTACTCTATTGAATCACGTTATGAAACAAAGGTGTTTGACGTTGGTGACAACTTGGTGATCACCGCCACCGGTTTTCAAGCTGATGCTCTTCAACTGGTGAAGGTGTTCGAGAACCAGCTCAAATGGTACCATTTCGACAACAACAACAAGAAGATGTCCGTGCAGAGTGCCGCTCGTTTCATTCAGCATTTGCTTTACGGAAAGAGGTTTTTCCCTTACTACGTGCATGTAATTCTAGCTGGTATTGACGAGGAGGGTAATGGTAGTGTTTATTCGTTTGACCCTGTTGGCTCTTACGAAAGAGAGCAGTGTAGAGCTGCAGGTGCGGCGGCCTCTCTTATCATGCCTTTCTTGGACAACCAGGTGAACTTGAAGAACCAAGTCGATCCTGAGACAAAGCAGCGTAAGGAGTTGCGGTATTTGAGTTTAGAAGAGGTTACTGAGTTAGTGAAGGATGCGTTCAGCTCTGCTACTGAGAGACATATCCATGTCGGAGATGGTCTGGAGCTGATGATTGTGACTAAGGATGGTGTCAGGAAGGAGCTTTATCCATTGAAGAGAGATTGATGTGGTTGAGGTTATGTTATTGTAAGTCTAGTTTAAATAGCCTGTTAAGTGAAATAGAGGTATTTATTACCGAGTAATAATGATAATGTTCACTCTTTGGTGAAGTGTTAAACTAGTAAATGTAAATGACTATGTATCCTTCGTACTATGGTTGGGTCGTATAGACTTTAAAGACTTAAATTAAATGCTGTTATTTCTGGTATGCAAACGTGGCCAACTGTATATCCTTGTAGACGAACACAGGTCCAGGAGCCCAAACTAATGAACCCAGACTGGTGCTACGTTTGCTCTACGTTTTGCAATCATTTGCATTCTGAGCCATTCACCATAGCATTCCGAGTTAACTATTTGCGCAGATAGTATTTAGTGGATTACTCATCAAGCTTACAAGTATACGCTCAATGGCATAGGACATTCATTTCCCCGAATCAAATGAAAGTACAGTGGTGTCTAAAGACTTTATTTACTATACATGTACATTCTGTTAGTACCTATCCCACGTCAAGCAACCCCAGTTTATACGGGCAACTTGAAGTTAACAGACTTGATTACCTTCTTGTAGTAGATGTAAAAGAAGTCAGAGTAAATCAATGTCTGTACCACACCCGCAGCAAAAGCTACTGGATCAATGTACCCCTCAACGAAGTAGCGGTAGAACCAGTTGGGGATGTAAAATGCTCTGTAAAGACCTAACGCGAAGATGTAATGAATCGTCATGACCTTGGACTCGCCAGTTTTCTGTAGAACAAACAGTTGGGGCAAAATACAACAGCTTTCGAGCCATAGGGAGAAACTCCAGGTGAGCTCAGTGGGGGTGTAGCCATAATTGAAGCATAAAGCTAACACGGCACTCACTAATAACAAGTATCTAATTTTGAAATCATCTGTGGTACTGCTGAACTTCTTGGAGTATTTCTGAAACAGGAATATGGTGTAAATGGAAGAACCAATGAAAAGAATCTTCATTACGGAGTTGTATAGCGAGACATAGGAGAAGAACAAATCAATGTACCTCGTGACGTAGACCACACAGTAAAGAATATGTGTCTTAAGAGACAGTCCCTCTACAGACTGATTCTTCGTGATGAAGTGGATCAGAATCAGGATACTGACGATGTGCGACAGATCTCCAAAAACTCTAAAGATGTTCATGATATAATGGATGAATGTCACAAATGGTGAAGAATACTAGAAAGAAAGGCCAGCAAATAGAAATACTAATTACGTAGTGAACCGTCAGCGCGCGTTTATTTTTCTTGAAATTTGAACCTCGCCGCAATGCTCGGGGCGTTAACATCGTCTATACCGCGAGGCAATCTAGTGCGGCCGAGGATCAATTAACATTCTCCAGCCTGAAATGTGACGTATCTTACCAGCAGCCATTACCAACATTGCTCGTTGCCCTTAGCACACTCTTCAGCGGGGCCCATTGTGACAAGGTTACAGTTCTTCGTGCAGGGCATGTTGGCCCAAATTATCATCGTTCAACGTCCTCTTCACCTGCCCCACGTTAGAACTCATAAGCAGGCCGACGATATTTTCTGGTCCCACATCCTTCAACTCGTAAAACTCGCTGTCGTCTTGTCTGTCTCGTGAAAAGAATACCACAGTAGGGTATTCAGTGACGCCAAACTTATTTTCAAGCCCCGTCTTCCCAGCTTGCACGGCCGCAAACACAATGTCCTCATCCATTACTTTTTCCTTATAGTAAGCCGCCAGTCGCTGGTAGTATGAACTATACGAGTGGTCCCAATCGCTATAGTAGAACAAAATCACCACGTCTTTCTTGTGTTTCTGGCCAATCAGTAACGCCGGCCCATCTTTGTCTAGCTCTAGAACACTAGATTCAGGGTAATTTGGGCGGATACCGGTGGCGTCTATTAAATATTCTATCAACTTGGCTGTGGTCCTGGTTCCCTTATAAAACCCAACATCTTCTCCCTGATAGTCAAATAATTTGAGCACCGGGAAGCCCACAAGATTGTATTTAGCACGAACTCTCCTGTTCTCTAAACCATCTATACGGAATATTTTGAGCTTTGTATCCTCGTACAACTCACCTAACGGTTCGAAATGCGGATTCAAGTTCTTGCAATGTTCGCAGAAAGGCGAGTAGAAGTATACAAATGAGTACGAGTTTGGGACGCCGATGACTTTCGAGTCGAATGTTTCATCGCTGAGCTCTTCTATTCCATAGACAGTAAGTGCAAGTAGCAGCAGTGATAAGATGTTCATGGTGTTGTACTTTGGTGACGTACCCATCCACTATGGAGCTAACGGAGACATCGCTTGGCTCACGACTAGGAAGTCAGTTATCTAAAAAATCAGTGGTGCACGGTTGTGGTAGAAGGCGAATAGTCGTCGCATTCTTCAAGCGGTGTAGTATTACTGTCGCCGACGAGTTGTAATAGATAACATTCACGGAATGTCAAATATACGAGGGACATAGCCCATATCTTATTGGCTCATGAGCCAATTAGCCGATTCATCCATTGTCAAATATCACATGGCCTCGTCTTCTCAAATGAGCAAATTACCATTTCGGAAGGATGGCTTTGTCGGTATAAATAGGCAGCAATTCCCCTATTTCTTTTGAAAATGCGCTGCGCGTATATTGTCAATTTCTTCCCCTAGCTTTTCCATTTTGTGTGCTGATTGTTAATATAGCTATTCCCAACGCATATATGGTTATGACAAGTCTCCCGGCTATTCATTCCATTTGTCCCTAACACATCAGTACACCCTTTGGCAGTTGGACACCCCTACACTTGAATGCACCCGTGCACCATATTCGGAGTAGAGTCTTGAACTTCTCAAAGGTTTCCGGTGCATGCAATTGCACACCGCACACCGCTTCCAAAGATATCTCGGACTTCCCAAAATAAGCCAATGGGAAAATTTCTGGTCGTGTAATGTGAGCTAAGGCAAGCAAAACTAAGCGGGAGAAACATGAGAATTCCTGCGAATGCGTGAGAAAGTGGCGAGGGACTGAAATGCCGATAGAAATTTAAAGAGCGACTTGTACTACTACAAGAAATTGTAAATTTCTTGTTAAACATTTCTTTCTAGTGATTGATCATTGTCTTTACTTCAAGATGGTTAAAGCTGGTAAGTATTACGGGATAATAATGCTTTGTGATGCCTAGGCATTGTAATTGGGTAGTTATTCAGTATTTCCGATAAACGGAAAATGCTCTGGCAATGGCGTTGGAGATATCTGTTGGTAATAGAGAGTTAATTGAAATGCAGCTGATAGGCTATTTCTGCTAATATTAGCGACGCTCTACAATATATGCTTAGTTGGCCCTAAAAGCTTTTTCACCTCCACAACACTTACTAACAAATCAGTTGCGGTATTGAGAGGAGACTCGACTGTAAGCGGAACTGTTACCTTTGAGCAGGCCACAGAGTCTGATCCTACGACCATCACCTGGGAGATTAAAGGTAATGATCCTAACGCTTTAAGAGGATTCCATGTCCACCAGTTTGGCGACAACACTAACGGATGTACTTCTGCTGGTCCCCACTTCAACCCCTTTGGGAAGACCCATGGCGCCCCAGAGGACGAGGTCAGGCATGTCGGTGATTTGGGGAACATCTTCACTGATGCCAACGGCATTGCCAAGGGTGTCATGCAGGACTCTCTGGTAACACTGTTTGGCGAAAACTCTATTGTTGGCAGAACCGTTGTCGTCCACTCAGGAACCGATGATTTAGGTAAGAGTGCTCATCCCGATTCTTTGAAGACCGGAAACGCCGGTGGCAGACCAGCTTGTGGTGTTATCGGTCTATCCGGTTAATTGTCCGTAAGACGTAGCGTTTTACGATTGTTCACATTGAGTGGATCATGATTCGTACAAAATACGTAGGTTAGATATGTGAACTAAACATTGTTAACTTTGCCAACAATTTTGTGCTTGCATACTATATAATATACTATCATGCCTATTTTTAATGAGTTGACGAATAAGCAATTGTACAACAGTATACCATTTTTCCGCCATTAGTTTCACTTCGGAAGTATACCTTTGAAGACACCCCGGTTCTATTCATAGTCACCAAAGGCAAACAGACCGCCGCCCATTCCTCTCGAGTGTCTTGAGAAGTAATCAAAATCTATTGAGATAGCAGTCGCAACCATGACTGCACGCTCGTCTAGCGTCATAGGAACAGCGGATACCTCGCTATAAAAATCGCCCGTCCCGTCAAAAGCGGACGGATCCATTCTAATAACATAAACTCCGGTATCAGTTGCCCACTCTCTAAAGAGACCCACGAAATTACGAGAGACAGCTCCTTTGATGAGACCCTCGCCGTCCTGTACGGGAAACTCCCATGATAAAAATGGCGCATTTACTGCACCAAACTGAGAGTAAGACTCTTCGTTTTCCATTGAGCTATTGAGAAACAATTCATAGCGTCTTCTCCAAAGATGCCAGCTCTGTACGCTTTCACCTATCACCACACCATTGGCCTCGTTGTCTCCCTTTCCGTTGTACCCTGGATTGGGAAGAATAGCTTTGATGTGCGAGTTTATGAAACTAAAAGGCCTCTTAATTGTGAGCAGAAGCTGATTGTTCAGATCGTAAAGCTCTACGGTGAAGGGCCTGTGCAGCTTGTATACCTGACGCATAATCGATTTGGCGATCCCAAAGTCTGTTTCCACCAAATAGCCCAGAAGGTTACCCATGGAGTCGTACACTTTGTAATTATTTGACTGCTCAAACCCAAGAAACAAGTTCATGTATTCGATTTGTCTCTCTATTACCAGTGTGGGCTGCGACAAAATGTTCACGATGGCGTCGTTAGGGTTGATAATTCCATCTGCCAAGCTC
The DNA here is from genome assembly GCA_003706235.2 of Wenyingozyma naganishii. Taxonomy (NCBI): domain Eukaryota; kingdom Fungi; phylum Ascomycota; class Pichiomycetes; order Pichiales; family Pichiaceae; genus Wenyingozyma; species Wenyingozyma naganishii. Next base: position 96,706 of record PPKS02000007.1, on the reverse strand, counting down.
TCGGCGTTGAAGTTAGCTGGGGCGTAGCCCGGTGTGTAAGTTTGTGAGTACCCCGATGGAGACCTCCGTATTCTTCTTGGGCCAGTGGGGTATGAGTCACGCGAGCGAGGCAATAGTCTGCTGCCAAAGCCGTGAAAAGACCGGCCAGATTGAGGAGACAGTATCGGCGAAGCTCGGGATGCTGCTAATTGAGCAACAGTGAATCTTCTTGATGATCTTAGTGCATCGAACGGTGGTGATCGCAGAGTCTTTAGATTCCTCACAATCATTGTATGTTTGAAGTCCAAGTATACACACAACTCGCTATACAGCCTTTGCTAAGTCCTGCTCGTGTTTATCGCACAGGTTACCCTCTCGGTTTGGTGCAGTAGGGCGCACCGCAGGCATTTTTCACTTTTTATTTTTCACTCGCGAGCTACAGATGCGAGCATCAAAAGTTTGAAAAGTACATAGGGCCGTGAGCACAGGAAAGGCCTTAGAACCAGCAGCCTCAACACTCCCGCTCCGCAACACCTTCTTTTAGCGTTTGTGCTATCTCGCATAATAACTTATCCATAACGTCTAGGAGCAATAATGCGGTTCACACGATGCCTCCACACTGTGCCCAGGCTGCCCAGATTCAGCCAGTTTTCTCAAAATGGAATCCCAGGTCTCATGACCAAAGAGCAGTTCAATACCTCGTGGACTGAGTACCAGGCCAACTTGTTGAACAACCTCAGTCTTCGCACAGTCGGTACCAAGTTTGAAAACCAGCCAGCCTACTCTGTTTTGATGACTGCTTTGCGTAGACCGCGCCATTCTCCCATCTTTCACTATGCCTCTCAGGCCCACAACAACCACCTTTTCCACCAGCAGCTGACAGCTTCGAGCGCCGAAAACATGGCCAAGATGTCCCCCACATTAAAGGCGAAGATCACAGAGAATTTCGGCAGCATCGACGAATTCAGAAGCGCCCTTTTGTACCAGGCAGACATTCTTTCGGGGCAAGGGTGGGTCTTTCTGGTTGAAGACGCCGACAAGTCCCTGAAGATCATCGCTGGACACAACGACGCGACTCCATACACCTACAGGCGCAACCAGTCGCTTGATCTCAACGGCGCCATTTCCATTGATGAGTACGAAGAATACAGCCTCAATAAACAGCGGGCCGAGCAAGGTGTTGCCGACTACAAGATGCCTCTTCTGGTGATAAACTGCTGGGAATACAGCTATCTGCTAGACTATGGTGTGAACGGCAGGGCCGACTATCTCGAAAATTTGTGGAACTGCATCGATTGGGACGTTATCAACAACAGAGTGTTTGTCACTCATCAATGAAAAGCTAGGCAGTGAGATATGGAAGAGAATCGAACATAGGTTACGCTCTATCTACACAACATCCTATCTAATGAGAAGGGCTCAAGTTGAACAACGCCGTCGTAGCCACACCAAGCACAACATGTACATATCATATCTCCTCATGGTCATACGTATTATAACTAGAACAAAACACCATCACCTTTTTGAGGAATGGGTCTTGCGACCAGTCCAGGCTGAAACTGTGTATCAGGTTCATGGTCAGATCACCCAACAGGATACACTTGTTCACAAGGTTGTTGTAGTTCGCCTTCAGCCGCATAACCTGCTCGTCAGACTCGCTCTCCTTGAGCTGCAACCTAAACGAAAGCTCTTTGTTATCGTTAATTAAGGACGTAAGCATTTGGTATAGGTCTCGTAAAGCCTGGGTCCTATTTTGCAAATCCACTTGCTCCCGAGTCACTTTACTCAACAGGGAGTCATAATCGGCTTGTAGTTTGTTATACTCTTTAGACAGCTCGTCACGTGCTTGTACAAGCCTCACGAGGTTTTCTTCTTTCGGTACCAAGCCCTCAGTCCCATGAATACTGCGTAGAAGTGGATAAGTCATATGCTGTTGCTCTATCACTTTGAGCCTTGTCATTGCAAGCTGTTCCACAAAGGTAATCTGCTCATCTAATGTGTCTGGAAGAATCTCTATGCTGTTTGTAAGAGTTTCATATTCTCGCTCAATACGCTCTTTGGTCCAGTCTCTAGTCATCATTACCTCCAATGTCTTGCACGCTATCTGGTCTGTCATCTGGACCAGTTCACGATAGACATTTACATGTTGATCCTCAAGAGTATTGGAATTATCATGGCGGGCGTTGATATGACTGTGAAACTCATGAGTCACGACCTCTGGGCTCATTGGTGTGCCTAAATTGTCTCTAGATCCACAAACACGTGTAGCCCAAGCTCGCGGTAAATAAACCCCGATAATTTATATCTTCGCGATTTCAACTATCGCTGCGCAGTACATTTGACACACACCAAGTGTAGGGAGATACTCGAGCAATCATTTACATCACCGTACTCCTGAGCATCCCCACATACACCTAACTGATGGAGCCTTTCAATTTCCCCTCAATATACAACTTCCCCCCGTTTTTCACTAAACAGCCGAACCTCAGCACTTGGAACTCGCAGCTAACACACTGGACTAAACTGCTCCTTCTCTACTGTGAGCACTACAAAATATGGGGTCTGTCTATCAACGGAATTCCAATCAGTTCAGCTGAAGATGAAGATCCAGAGTCTGCCTCTCCATCAAAGGCTACTACTACCGAGTCAGTCTTCACCAACACTCAAATCCAACGGAGCCTCAAGCCTGAGGTGATCAAAGACATATATGAGGCACTCATAAAGGAAAAAAAAGCTGCCTGGGTTAACCCAAAGGCAACAAACCAGGGCATTTTTGTGTATTGGAAAAGCCCTGAAGAATGGGCCGACATATTGTTGGAATGGATAGAGAACACGGGACAACAGGGTTCGATTTTGACCTTGTACGAGCTACGCAAATCCGAACTGACTCTGGGTCAGCCTTTCCATAATATGCATGTGACGGTGTTGCTTAAGGTTCTAGATGTACTTCGACAGAATGGACGAGCACAGGTGCTGAAAGATGAGGCAACGGGCGACGTCAGTGGTGTCAAGATTGTCTAGATCATTAATTATAGGGACAGGGCGGTACGAGATAAAAGCGTACAGAAGTTCTCCAGATTTCTGTAAATTGGAATTTGTTACTACGACTTCCTTTGGTTAGTTACACTGCTACGACTTCCCCATCGCAATTTTCAGAGACATTCAAAGGCCTTGCAATGATCATCGTCTGGCCTCACACAGATAAGCTCAATTTACTATTGGGTCGATCGACGCATTGCATTTCTGCTCACGCACGACAAAAAAATTTTAATTGCATTGCTTAAAACATCTAACACGCAGATTCCTTGTTAACGCGTTAGAAGAAGGTTCCTTCTTTCCCCTGTGCAAGTATTATAAGCGTGGTATAACGTGTTGTGGTACTTTTAGGTGGCAGGTACTAGGTTATTCCATCAGGACTTTCCCGGTAATTTGAGTGTTCCCTGCATCTCTAGGCTCCCGCATCCCTTTTGTGAAGCAGTTTCATTCACTGAGCTCATTTCTATCATAGCATACCTCTAATTTCATAAAAATGAAGTACGTTGTTGTGTCTGGTGGTGTCATTTCCGGTATTGGAAAGGGAGTTTTGGCTTCCTCCACCGGTATGCTTCTGAAGACGCTCGGATTAAGAGTTACTTCCATCAAGATTGACCCGTACCTAAACATAGATGCCGGTACTATGTCTCCCCTCGAACACGGAGAGTGCTTTGTACTAGACGACGGTGGAGAGGTTGATTTGGATCTCGGTAACTATGAGAGATATTTGGGAATATCCCTTACCAGAGACCATAACATCACCACGGGTAAGATCTATTCCCAAGTGATTGAGAAGGAAAGAAGAGGTGATTACCTTGGTAAGACGGTCCAAGTTGTCCCTCATATCACGAACGAGATCCAAGATTGGATTGAGCGTGTGGCAAAGATTCCTGTGGATTCCTCTGGTATTGAGCCAGACATTTGCATTGTAGAGTTGGGTGGTACTGTTGGTGACATTGAGAGTGCTCCATTTGTTGAGGCATTGAGACAATTTCAGTTTAGAGTTGGCCACGATAACTTTGCTCTAATCCATGTCTCATTAGTCCCTGTTATTCACGGAGAGCAAAAGACGAAACCCACTCAGGCTGCCATTAAAGACTTGCGGTCTTTGGGATTGATGCCAGATATGATTGGTTGCAGATGTGCTTCTCAGTTAGAAGATCCTACGATTGAGAAGATTGCCATGTTCTGTCACGTTGGATCCAATCAAGTGTTGGCTATCCACGATGTCAACTCGACGTATCACGTTCCTTTGCTTTTGAAGGAGCAGAAGATGATCAATTACCTTTCTAAGAGACTGAAATTCAACGAGTTAGACATCACCGCCGATATGAGCAAGAAGGGGCGCATTTTATTTGACAATTGGTCTCAATTGACTACTCAGCACGATAGATCTTTCCAAAAAGTATCAATCGCCATTGTCGGCAAGTACACGAACTTGCACGATTCCTATATCAGTGTGATCAAGTCTCTCGAGCACGCTGCGATGAGATGCTCTCGCAGACTGGAAGTTGTGTGGGTCGAGTCCTCTGACTTAGAGCCAAGCTCCGAGATAGAGAGTAAGGCCAACTTCCATAAAGCTTGGCAACTTGTTTGCAAAGCCGACGGTATTCTTGTTCCTGGTGGTTTTGGACAGAGAGGTACCGAGGGAATGATTTCCGCTTGTAAATGGGCTAGGCAAAACGACATCCCATATCTGGGAGTTTGCCTTGGTTTACAGATTGCTGTCATTGAGTTCGTTCGTAACGTTTTGGGCATTGAAGAGTCTAATTCCGCTGAGTTTATCCCTGACATCTCCGATGATGTTGCTTCTGTCGTATACATGCCAGAGATTGATAAGAACAAATTGGGAGGAACTATGAGATTGGGTTTAAGACCTACAATTTTTGAGAAGCATGCTGATGGGAAAATGCCAGTTATTCAAAAACTTTATGGTGGTGAGGATCAGGCTCTTGAGAGACACAGACATAGGTATGAAATCAACCCCAAATTGATCAGCAGAATCGAAGAAAAGGGCTTGAAGTTTGTTGGTAAGGATGAGTCCGGCAAGAGAATGGAGATTTTTGAACTGGAGAAGCATCCATACTTCGTCGGTACTCAGTACCACCCAGAATATATTTCCAAGGTCTTGGACCCTTCGAGACCTTTCTTGGGTTTGGTGGCCGCTGCCGCTGGTATTCTGGATGAGGTTTTAAAGCAAGATCTAAAGCATTACACGCACGATTTTTAATGTATATAAAGCTTTTAATGTGGGCAATGCGATAAGTGGATATGACCGGGTAGCTGGCGATATAATAGCATCAATCGCAGACCTCGCCTTTCCGCTCAGAAGCTTCCACGAGCCTTTTATGATAGACTAGTTACTTTTAATAACTTTAATTGGCTAATCGAACTTTCCTGTAAGACTACAAATGCAAACAGGCTCTACGCAGCTCTGAATTTGCTGCTATATATCTCTATAAACTCTGAAACTGATTGGATAGACACGCCTCTCTTGAACTCACACAAGCGGAGTCTCGTCAGCATTTACCTCACTGATTTCTCTCGTCACAGATACACCGCTCAATTGATGTCCGTCAATTTGAGAATACCGAATAAAAAGACTGATGACAACACGGGGATCGTGAAGTTGTCATCCCAGTTAAATAAGTCAATTGCCTCACTAACACTGGCGATGATTCCGCATACCAATGCTAGCATATGCAGGTTAAGCATCGAATTTTGTGGATTATAAGCAAACTCAATTCCTGCATTCACCTCTGGGTAGTTGGGAATGAAGTAACCATAGAATAGGTATGCACTCAAAGTTCCCACAATCAAAGCAGCTACAGATCCAGCGAACGACTTGTTTTCTGCGATCTTTGGCGTCATATGACCAAACATACGGCCAAAAGTAGACGCAGCAGTATCTGACCAGCTTAGTAGCAGAATAGCCATCATGATGATGTCCTTCGGCTGGGTGTAAAATACCAATATGAGACCCAAAAGGTACCAGCAGGTACCGTTGTAAGTTTGAATCTCCTTTTCACGCATTAGAAAACCAACGACTCGGCAATAGGCGGAATTGAACCAAGGTAGTCTGAGTCTAATCAGGTCTAATGCAAATATAACAGCAAACCCTATTGATAACGGTATTTTTAGGCTGTCTGTCTGGACTCCGATGGTATACAAGTAGAGGGTGATGAAGCCGATGGATACGTGAAACACCTTCCGTGGTATCTCATGTTTGTGGACAAAGCGCTTGAACTGTTTATGTGACGCTAGCAGCAACTCTGCAGTGCTAGAGTTAAGAGAACGGGAAATTGGTGTACTTGCTACTGAGCCATCGCTCGCATCAGCTGAGGCCGGCCTCTTAGCTGTTGACGACACCCCCAGCTTCCGTTGCGTTGGCGAGTCGATCGACCCGATCGACTCTATCGATGTAGTATCATCTGAAATGTTCGAAACGTTAGTGATATCCTCGATGTCGCTAATGCCGCTTTCAGTCACCTCAAAATCCGGATCTTCCTCTGACACGTAGCTATCGTCCAATTCTACCAAAGAAACGGCATTGTTCGTCTTCCCTACTTCTCCCTGGGGCGCCTTTTTGGTCTTGCGCTCACGCGTCTCTTCCGAGATTTCTTTTTGCAGGCCTGTTGAGCTCATATGTGGATAATGTATGGACCAAAGGGCGGATCTTCAAAATCTACTATACTGCTCTGCACCTGTGAGTCTAACTTTACTTATAAGAGTGGCACGGCGTGAGCTAAGAAGTCTTTCTAAGCTCGGCTCTATCATGATATTGATCTGTGAGATGTTAAAAAAAAAAACAGGACGTCGCAGGGTAACGGCGTAATCTGTTGTGCGCGCGCAAGGGCATGTGATTAGGCCATGCAATGTGCGGGAGGGCGAGAAAACCTACGGCGTGAAAAGAAATTGCTAGCGCGCTGCTGCTCTCTGTCTTAGCCTACTGTACCGGGATGACATACACAACGCTCCCGTCCACCAAATTTAAAGCCGATAATGACTGCTGGTCACTATCTAGGTTTGTTGGAACACCAGAGGGGTAGATGTATTTCATATGAAAACCATAAGTCCATATGCCAAGTTTTTTACTGATCTTTCCACGTAATCTGCCGACACTGTAATTCCCCCAAATTATCTGCCTATATGCTGAGACGTTGTGGGTCTCGACAATCATTATTTCGATAAGCGTAGACTTGGTGCTATCAGCCTGGGAGATTGGCTGTTGGAGCTCGGGTGACGTGTTGTGAATTTTGCACAGCTCTAGCCATCTCTTACTGCTCGTGTTGTAGTCTTGTTTCCACTGTTTCACTCTATTTATGAAGTAGATCTCGTAGTTTTTCCGTTGGCTGGAAGTGATTGTAGCCCCGTTAAGTGTCGAGAGGCTGCTGTTGAGCCTTGCAATTGTTTGGACCGTGTTCCAATCAGTTGATGACATGGCGTTTTCAGCCTTTGTGTGGGCCTTAGGAGGAACATCACGAGCGAAGTCCACTGAACTATTCCCATCTTCTAGCATGTTATGATCAATAGTAGAGTCCTTTCGGGCCCTTTTCCCTGGTGACTGTTCTCCATCCTCGTTTTCAAATAGCGGGTTCCCCAGAAGTTTAAGCTTCCTCAAATTGGGAAACACCACATTGAGTTTGTCTACATCGTCCCACGAGCTGAGAGCGTTGAAGCCCAAATCTACTTCTTCCACGCTGGGAAAGGAGACGTCATCACACATATTCAAAATCTGGTTATAGGCAAAGTTCACATGCAGTAATTTAGGAAGCTTTCTCAGACTTTTAGGGATGGCCCTCATATGATTACATGATAAATCGAGAGACATCAAACGATTAAGTTCGAGCTTCAGTTCCTCTAAATTTTCTGTGAGATCATTAGAAGCAAGACTTGAACGCTCTAGATTTGGAAAGTAGGATAGCGCCATATCAAGCATATGTTTACTCTCTTCAAAGCAACTTGCAAGCTTCAGTTTTTTTACGGTGGGACAAGACTGGGGCCTTGCTCCATTCCCGACTTCAAGAAACGCATTTTGTTCCTGGCTAAACTTGTTACCGTTTAGGGAGAGTTCTTCTAGTTTTAGCTGACTAGCGATATCCAATATCATGCCGAAGTCTGCTATCAAGTTGCTTTCCAGATATAGTGTGCGCAGATTTGGCAACAACTTGAGCAATTTAGTAGACGCTCGTACGTGTCTCTCGTTGTGCAAATCGGCTACCCTGTTGTCGATACACAACCCGTTCAACGAAACAACCTCTAAATTCCTGAAATCTGCCTGGATCTTCGACAGTCTACTAAACCCATAGCTAGCTACTGTCTTGGAGCCAAAGGCGAGCTTGGGAAAGGATGTGTCTCTTTCAGTGATTGTAGGATCATTTTGGATCAAATCCCGCTGGCCGACGTCAGTGGTTTTGCTCGTATGCATCTCACTGTGCTTCATACCCTCTTCTGTCTCGTCTTCGGAATACTCTATGAAGTCTAGAGATCTGTCATCTCCATACTGATATATCAGTGCCTCTAAAAAACTACGGGATATGTCTCTTTTCTTCGAAGCCTTCACGAAACTGGCACTCGTCCGCCCGTTTGCAGTAGAAAAGTACCGAGTCCCATCAATTGAGCCGTCGTTCTTTCCTCTCGCGCAGTTATCCCATTCTATACCTAGAGCTATGTCATGAGGCCAATTGGGTATATGACCAACAAACTTGACAGTGCCTTTCTCCCCATTGTAGCTAACTCTGTCACCGACTTGAGGAACGGTATCCATACGACGTTACTTGCAAGCAGACTGAGTTGAAATAGGAGTATTGCCAAGGCTATAGTGAACCTATCACGTTAAACTCTAGGTAGTACTAAGAAAGCACCGAGATCGCGAATTTTCACGAATGATAACACTACCAAAGAGTGATGAATATCAGCCAGGTGTAGTCTACGTGAGTGTAGGACAGTTGATGGCTCTATTGTTTTGTTGACACACACTCCTTGCTCCAATTCACACATAGTTCCGCATGAATAACACAAAGCAAATAACGAAGTTGAACGAGCAGGAACTTCTCGAAAACGTCCCCCTATCAGCGTCATGGCACCAGGACTTCAATGACACTTCCTACATCTACATTGGCAATTTGCCCCTTAAGCTCAATGAGATTGACATTCTCACAATCTTTTCACAGTATGGAGTGCCCACGCACGTACGGCTGGTAAGAGACCGGAAGTCTGGCGAGTCGAAGGGGTTTGCTTTCTTGAAGTATGAGGACTGGAAAAGCGCTGTTCTGGCTGTGGATAACCTCAATGGCATCACTCTGCTGGACAGAGTGGTGCGAGTGGACCACACTCGGTACAGTCCACCGAAGCTACGCGACGAAGATGATGAGGAGGACCAGCAGAAGAAGTGGGACGAGGCTGTCGCCGCCGAGATGGAAAAGGACTTTGCTAGAGAGGATGAAGTAGAAAGAAACGAGAAGAAAGTGAAAGAGAGCAAAGAGAAACGATTGCTTCTAGAAGGTGAGGACGACGAGTTTGCTGATCCAATGGCTAATTACCTTAAGAAAAAAAAGACTTGAGTTGTTTAATAAGGGGAGCTAGACCATTTGCTGGTTAGAATACACGTTATTAAGTGACTTATGAAATGTTCAGTGTAGTAGTACGCTTAGGATTCCAGGATAACAAGTTATATGTCAGAGATAAATGATGCACAGGTTTTCACACTTGGCAGTTCAGGTCAATGTGAACTAATAGGTCAAAGGTATACCCTACCTAGTGGTATACTCATATTTGACATTGTTATCTAGAAATGTCTTGGTCATCCTCAACGTATTCCGCACGACACCCGTTATTATCTCCCGCGAGCATATTCCATGTCTTCAATACTAATGTACATAGCGCTACGAGGTCCACTCATTGCGAATTTCCTCTGACGAGCGGTTCCGCGAGTGCGGAGTTGGCAACGAGAACGACTCGTCTGCTTCTGTCTCGTCTTCATCTTCACTGCCTTCATCATTATTTGCCGAAGCCTCTGCTTGAGCTTCAGCAGCTGTCAAACCAGACATCACTGATATGTCTTGCTGTATAGATTGTGTATTCTCTTTTTGAATGGGCCCCGACTGAGGAGAGTTTGTCAGGTCATGTTCTGCTAAAAGATTCCTCTCGTCATCGTCCTGAACACTTGTTTCACTACGTTCACCCAATGCACTGTTCTTATTTGTACCACTTCCAAGGGTAGCGGCCCCATTTACTTTGCTCGCCTCACCGCTGCTGGGAGCGCTTACTTCGCTTGCGGGAGGTCCCGCTTCGTTTCTAATCGTCAACTCCTCAAAAGCAGTGAACGGCTCTGGACAATCGCCAATGACGTTATCCAATCCTGCACCCTGCATCCCTTTCTTTGCAATACTCTCGTACATCCGCGTCTCTGCCTTCGTTATTGTCCCCACATGCCGCAAAATTTCCACGGCAGATTTTTGCACCAGCTCGTACGAATCCTGGTAGTAATCGTGCTTGATCCTGTCAATGTCGTCTAGCTCAGAGGCTAGTTGCAGCAGGTTCGATTTGTAAGTGATGATGTTTCTGGTCTTGCGCTTTGCCAGCTTGATATTGGCAAACTCGTGTTGCTTGAGCTGTTGAGTCTTCTGCCCAATCACATCTTTGAAACACGCATCCATTTGCTTGTACTGGCCTTGAAACTCGGCTGTTATAGCCTGCAAAGGAGACTCCAGTTCGTTCCGAACAGAGCTTGCAAGAATCTGCTGGTGATTGGATATCAAATAGTGTAGGCCGCCTGCATTCATGAGTCCATCACAGGCTGTCCCTGAGCCCTTACACCTTGCACAGTCTTCTAAAGCCCTGCCAAAGTCGCTGGCCGCATTACTTAGGGCCATTAACTGCTTTCGGTAGCTCTCCGCCGAGCGTTGTAGCTCACGATAGCAACTAACAGTGTCGCCAACGTCTTGTGCTCTTATTATAGTCGGCAAGTTCATGGTGGATGCGGTGACTGAGGTGAAAGAGCCGGCGACCGAAGGAACGGAGACAACACTGTCAGCCGTGGTGATGGAGTTGTTGCGAATGTGCAGTGCACTAGCCGAAGTTGGCCCATTGAGCACTTCATCCCCATGTGACAACAACGACGAAGTGCGTAAAATGCCAGCTTTTTTGGGGCTACTGCTATTGCTCATGCTAATGTTCTTCTTGCTGCTGCCGTTGCCTGCCCTGCTACGTTCTCCAGAGCTATCAACGCTGGCGCTCTCTCTGTCGGAGCTGCCCTGCACCAGCGAGTAGAACTCCGACAAATGGGCTGGCGGTGCCTTCTTTACGGGCGATTTCGGAGGGGCAAATGCCATTGATGGGGGAATGATGATGACAATAACGGATAAGCCTGCTCTAGATAGTATAACGATAGCAACAGAATTAAGCTATTGTTTGTATTATGCAGACAGATGGGGTAGTGCGGCCAATTCGCGGTATCTATGCCTATAGCTTCCGCGGTAATTTTTTTGGCGCTCATTTCTACTTCGCCGTGGCATGATTGCGCGGTGGCGCGCTCGCTCTCGCTTACCCTCTCTGCCTCGAAATTTTCACATCATCAATTCTCCATCCATCCCTTCTACCTTCTCTAACACGGTAGTCACAACACCCACGATGAGTCTCAGCACATCAGTTCTAGGGCCACGAGGTGCTCATATCCGCAGCTTTTCAACGGCTCTAGCGTCAGTGAAAACGGCCGGCGCAATCACAACCAAATTCTCCCCTTTGCACCCATCTACTCTTCCCGTTATCAATCAAGCAAGACCCACCGTTAAGAACAATATCAATGGTTTCTCTCAAATCAACTCTGTTGCTTTCTTTTCAACCAGCTCATCTTTCCTTTCTGAAGTAGCATCGCATGATCAGTCACCTGCCATCAAAATCTCTCCTGGTATCTTGCTGGACGAATCCAGACGGACAGAGAAGCAGCTTCAGTCCAGAAAGACCTACCTTGTGGACATGTACAAATATTTTTACGACAACAACGACATCATCTTGTTTGTCCACCACAACAACCTTACTGCTGCCGAAGAGATCAAAGTCAGAAGGCAGTTCAACAAAGCAGGCTTAGAACTACGCAAGCTGAAGAACAGCCTTTTCAAGTACTTCTTGCGGGGATCTGCGTACGAAGACCCTGCTTCTAAGGCAGTTGCTCGCAAGATAAGAAGAAACAAGATAAGACATCCTTTGGAATCGATTTTGAAGGGGCCAACCGCAGCCGTGCTTATTAAGACCATGGACCCGGCCAGTGTGAAGGAGGCTCTCAAGATCCTCAACTCGCAGAAGGAAAAACTATTCGTTGTTGGTGCTATGGTGAACAAGGATATCCTGGACGTGGAGGAGATATCCAAGTTTAAGGACCTTCCTACCCTGCCTCAACTACGTGCTGAATTGGCCGGAATTCTCACAATGCTGTCGGGTGTCGGCCTGGTCCAGACGCTTTCCGCAGCTTCTACGAAGCTGTACCTGAGTCTGGATGCCCACAAGGGTGAGATGGAGAAGACTGAAGGTGACAGCGAAGAAAGCTAATAAACGAGATGGTATCATAAATACGGCTTTGCTTTACCCTCCGACTGCATACTATAGATCAAGCTAACTACCTACTGTACATAACTAACCTGTTAACACAAGCCGGTGCGCGGATGTTTGCGAGTATACCGAAGAATCATGAAATTTTTCACTTCTCGCCTCTACTCTCAGATAGTTGATACTAAATATTTCACCATTTCTGAAATATTTTTTTGACCTGCATAATAGTGCTAACTCAGCTATCATCTAAATTCAAAACTCCTCTTATAACCATGTCCGTCGTCAGAGACAACAGAGTCAAGAAGGACTCTCGGCGCCAAAGGTATCGACAAGCCAAAGAAGAGACCCGCTCTGTGCTCAAGCATGTGGCTTTCGACGAATCGACCATACAGAGTATCCGGTCGGAAGATCATAATGACGATCGTCTCTCGTTACCCAAAAAGAAGTTTTATCGACAAAGGGCACACTCTAACCCGTTTTCCGACCACAGGCTTGAATATCCTGAGTCTCCCGACAGTATGGAGTGGGAAAAACTATATCCTGAGTTCGTTGACACTACCACCGGCAAACTTACTAAGAGTGTAGAGATTGCTGATATAGGCTGTGGGTTTGGTGGACTACTTGTGTCTCTCTCACCCCAGTTTCCCGAGAAGCTCATTCTAGGGATGGAGATTAGAGTTCAGGTGACCAACTATGTGGAGGATAGAGTGATAGCTTTAAGGCAACAAAGCCGCATAAAAGACAAACAGTCCATGGAATACCAAAACATCAACGTTATACGTGCCAACGCCATGAAGTTCTTGCCGAATTTCTTCCATAAGTCTCAGCTGTCTAAGATCTTCTTCTGTTTCCCCGATCCTCATTTCAAACAGCGCAAACATAAAGCCAGAATTGTGACGAACACACTTCTCAGCGAGTATGCTTACGTATTGAGAGAAGGGGGTATCATCTACACTATTACCGATGTTCTAGACTTACACGAGTGGATGGTGAAGCATCTCCACGAGCACCCTCTTTTTGAGAGACTAAGCAAAGAGTGGGAGGATAACGATGAATGTGTGGCCATCATGAGAGTCAACACAGAGGAGGGTCAAAAGGTTGAGCGTAACCAGGGCGATAAGTTCGTTGCGTGCTACAAAAGGCTTCCAACCCCTGAGCTATAAGGATACTTTATTCATAGTCTGTATATTTAACTGAGTCATGCAACGTGCAATAGGGTCTATCCTTATACCGTAGTATCTAATCTAGTTCGAAACAAAACTATCTATGTATGAACTGCGGTTACCCCGATCACGATACAAACCTCTCAGAGGTATCGTCATCACTAACGCTGCTAGCATCGTTACCTTGTTTCCTAGACTTCCTAAAAATTGACGACACTGCCTCACTTCCTCTACGTATACTTCCTCTAATACTATTAGCATCACTTGTCTTGTACGCATAGATGGCAGCCAGATCTGGTGGCTCTAGGTCTTCTGGCAGAATTGCTGGCGACCTGTTAGCATCTATTTGAGAAGTATTCCCGCTCATGTTGCTGGAGATCAGTGCATTCAGCTCAGGAGCCTGCAAGTGATGTAACCCAGGCTGTCTAGCAGCTTGAGCTGCTGGCAAAAACCGGTTGGTTAGGGACTCAGCATCGCCAGAGCCAACACCTACCGATCCAACGGAACCATAATTGGCATTATGAACGCTAGCGTTGCTACTGTGCGTTGAATAAATCGACGACCTGTCGTCGAAAATCGAATCCATGTCTTCCAAGCTGAGTCCCTTCGTCTCTGGGTAAAGACGGTACACGGTGATGATAGATAAATAACAGGAAGCTGCGTGAATTAGGTACAAACGCCAATGGATTTTTTCCAACAATATGGGACTCATTTCGCCCACAATGAAATTGCAGAGCCAGTTCGTCGCTGTACTAAGCGAAGAGCCTTTTGCTCTAGCCTTGGATGGAAGAATTTCCACCATCAGCCAGCCTAGGGGACCCCAAGAGTAGCCAAAGGCAGAGTTGTAAATGATCACAAAGATGACGACATATGTAGGTGTGCTAACGATGTCAAGGTATTGGAAATACGCAACCAGACAAAGAGCTATGCCCATGATAAGACCGCCGGAAATGAAAATAGGCTTCCTACCCCAATGCTCTACTAAGTACCATGGGGGGATGGTGCTTGCAACATAAATTAGGGAGTTTACGCCGGTCATTAAAATTGCAGAGCGGCCTACCCAACCTGCTTTCTCAAATACTAAGGGCGCATAGTATGATATCACATTGATACCATTAAACTGGGCAAACATCTGTGCACTCATAGCGATAAACAGCCTTTTTGGGTACTTGCGAAACACCTCTCTATAATCTAGTTGGCCTTCTAAACGGCCAATAAGAACAGCCTCCTTAATACTTTTGAACTCTTCTCGTGCTGCTTCAGCATGGACCTCTCCGTTGGAGTACAAATCGGCAATCACCACAATTCCCTCGGCGTCATGGTCGTGTTCCAATAACCAGCGGGGACTCTCGACGATCAGGAATGTCCCAAAAAATAGGACAGCACCGAACCCAACCTGTACTACCAAGGGGGTACGCCAGGACCAGTTACTCTCTATGAAGGTGCATGCATAGTCAATCCAGACTGAGCACGAGTAGCCCATAATGTTACCAGTGAATTGGACGCAGCCAAGAAAGCCACGAGAATTAGGGGGAGACACTTCAGCCTGATACACAGGAACGTTACCACTAAGTAGTCCCACCCCAAGACCACTGACGAAGCGACCCATGAACAAGTGTGGGATAGTTCTCGATGTGCTTTGTATGGCTCCTCCTACCATGAAAATTAGAGCTCCTAGTCTAATGGTGCGTCTTCTGCCCAATTGGTCGGAAGCAAAATGGCCAAAGAGACTCGACAATAGGGCACCAATCTCAAGTATAGCGACAACTGTTCCGATGACAGCGCTCGAAGGGTTGTTGAAGTACTTTTTGAAGTAAGGGCCAGTGATGATTCCACTCATGTAACCCTGGTCATAGCCGAAAAGGAACACTCCCAAGCTCACAAAGACACTGGTGAAGTATAGAAGAGGCTTGCCCACGAGAGGGCCGTTCGGTATGTCATCTACTGTGATGGGTCGTGTCATTCTATGTGGTGGGGACGTCTATAAGAGATTGCAACTGCAGTTGTCTCGAGATAAGAGATCAAACAATTGGATCTTTGATTTGACAATGGGCAATAATCGTGTTCTATACGATAATTTATTCGACTTCAAATTGGCTGCCCAAGGACTTTGAATATTCTCCAATAACAGCTGCTATAACGCCCAAAAGCGTCGCCCTAAACTCTTCATTACAGAAAAGGGAAGTACCCCTTACCAGATCAATAGGGTGCCTTGCATTGCGCGCGTTACTCTTTACGTCATACTGATTATGTAACCAATATTGCTTATATAAAAGGTTGATAGTGATTGTGCTTACTATTGTGCTGTGATGTGGGTTAAAATGGCCGTCAGCGTCTTCTGTGGCCCAAAGTTGAGTCGACTCAGAGCCGTTGCTCAGACTTTACGTTCCCCTTTCGTCTAGATTTGTCTGCACATGAAAAGATACGCTCGGTAGTTGGGAAATTTCTGCTTTCACTGAAGCGTCTATACCCAAACTTAAAAGTATCCCTTTGATTATACCGCAAGACACTTGCAAGTACTGCGAGGTTAGTCAAATGAGTAGAGCATTTTCGTCCATAGTCGTAAAATACTTACCGGTTGTGCACGCTTAATCGTATCTGCCTCCCCTGATGAGCTGTACATGTTGACCAAAGGCCGGAATCTGTTATCTACAAGCACAAATGTGCCCTTTAGACGCTGTTAGTAATCTGAATAATCATTTTCAATAGTGACTTCAACTTACAATGTGATTTGTACGCAAATTGTCCATCTGCTTCAAGTAGCAAACCTTCCACACGTCTCGACATATGAACTTCATTATCTCCAGTGCACCAGCAAATTTCATGCTCTGCTCGCCTCCACTTGAGCCCTTTGGGTAGATCAGACAATCTGTCAGCTTGTATCCCATCTGACTTCCATATCTCTCTAGTCGCTCAAGATTATTTTCATCGCTAAGATCATCATCGTTAAGCAAGACGTCGATCGTCCCCGGGACAGCATCTTCACTACTCAACTGGAACAATTGCGAACTTTTTGAGCCACCGGATGGCTCATCTGTAGTAGTATTGCCAGATCTGTTTGATATCTTAAGTTCGGCCATCTGTAGCTCGATTGGTTGACCGCTTTTGGTGTTTATACGGTTCTTCTCCAACAGCTTCGAGACTCGTATTGACAAGGGGACCATTTCCATGAGTAGGTAATCCATGCAACGGGCATTCACCTGTTTGGTAAAAAGAGCATCGTCTAAAGTATCGACCTTCTTGGCATTGCGGGTATCCATGGCTGTGCTGCTGTTTGCGAAGGGAGAAGAAGCCTCTGTAATAGACTTCCTGCTGGGTCCAGAAAAAGACATAAATATGTACTGAGATTATGTAATCAGATTCAGTGGCCCATACCATTGTCCTTAGAAAGAGCTTCATAGTAGCGCACATTCGTTTATACATGTTACACACTTCATTGTATATAATTACCCTTCTCGTATAGCACCTGCTCGTCAAAAATCTCAGCAGGATTTGTCTCCATCCTCTTCCACGTCGTCACGCTCTGCTCTTTCACGTCTAAAAAGAATGTCCTTAATCTTCTAGATGTTCCGCCATAGCCTGCGTATCCACCTTCGCCAGCAGCACCACCGTAACAAAGCCACATCCTGTTCTCGTCTACTCCATGTAACAAGCAATAATCATTACAATGGTCGTGTCCTACGGTAGCTACTGAAACACCTACCTCGGCCAGCGCGTCTTTCATATTCGTGTTGTATATTGGAGCCATGACGGCTTCTTTCATATTACCAATGAAAGGATACTTCTCGCCATTAGGCGCAGTCAGCTCTCTATATTCGGGCAACGGAATGTGGAAAAAAGCCATGGACAACGGGCTTTGCGACGCATATATCTGGCCCTTGAGCATCTGTTTCGACTGCTTTACAAACTCCACCTGGTTTTCCTTCATAAAGTCATAACCGGGATTCAGCTTGGGGTTCGGCGAGTACTTGTGCGAGTCTAAGAAATAGAGAACAATGGCTTTCTTTTCACTCTTCTCCTCCTCCGAGAGATCTGCATCTACGGTAATGACATAGTTGCCAACTCCAGCAACAGCGTGCGGCCCTCTCTTCGTGAGAGAATAGGGCAAATTAGATATTAGCTTTACAAGTTCAACTCTGGAAAGACTTCCTTCGTCATCATGGTTACCAAATGTCATTGCATATGGAATCTTGCGCTCAATGAACGGAGCAACCACTTTATACATTGTCGTTTGCGAGTCTCGTGAGTCGTCGCCAAAGATCTGGTCCCCAGTCAACACTACAAGATCAGGTTTCTCAATGTCAAGTACTCTATTCAAAAACTTAAGCGTCCTTCTATCAGCTAGACACTTTTGCTGCTCTTTCCTGCTCAGTTCGGGGAACGTGTCTCTACAAGTGCCAAAGCCAGTAGCGAAGTGCAGGTCTGCCACCTGCAAGATTTTTAGCGAGCCGTCAGGCTTGGTTACGAGCTTGGGCTCCCGTATGCGCACAACACTCGCGTTCTTCTTGAAAGTAATGTACACCTCAAGGTCACTTTTTGAATGCGTTGGTATGGAAGACATCTTTCCGCCATTGCCAGCCTCATTGATCTGTAACGGCAGATCCAGAAGCCGCCAGTTGGGGCGCGGGTCGACACAGTCTCTGCCAAAGAGCACGTTGACATCACAAATTGATGTTTCTGGGGTAAAAATTGCGTACTTTAGCCAGAGTCCGTAATCCTTGTACACCCAGCCAGCAGTCTTAAGCTCGTCGAGTGTGGGGATCTTTATTTTGAGAGAATCGAAAGAATTCTGCTCGCTTGGCTGGGCCATCATTGGATTGAACTCATTAATTATCTCCATTGGTATATGGTCCTTGTTGGCAGCCAGTTGTGAATCAATCACGGGATTTGCAACAGCGATAGCAACGACAACTCTCTGTCTAGTTTGTGAAGCGTCTTTGGCTGTCATAATCCTCTTATACATAGAAGTGGTGTAGAACCAGTTTCTGTTCAGGTGTAGGTCTTTGGGGATACGGAACCATGCTGAAGGAAAATTGGCAAAGTCTTTCTTAGTCTTGGACCAGTTTTCCGGAGCAGGGCAGCTCTTGGATAGCTTGCTGCATGAGTGGAAGTTGATGTCAAGTATAACAAGCTCGTTATTGTATTTGGTTTGCAGCTCCGATGGGATGTCAATGTGCTCTACAGGCGTGATAATACGTTGGCCAAGCAAAATAATAACAACGACTGCCAGCAGGTAGACAAGGCGTCGCTGCAATTGCCTCGGAATGGCCATGATGTGTGATGGATGGGCTTGAGTTATTTGAAGATAAGTCTGCTGAAACAGTCCACACTATACTGGATGTCAACTGTGTGCCAATCGGTGAAGCATCCACTCGAATCAATTTTTCGGTATATAGAGAACCCAAAGTGGTTCTTGCGCCAGGTTGCAACAATTAAGCGCTAAGCTTCTCTCCCTACTGATAAGTCCTTCACCAGCCGTCCTTAGCGAGCTGTCCTCTAGAGAGCAGCAGCATGCAGCACATAAATGTCAAAAGTTTATCTGAAACTTTTTCCGGTGCGAATGTCGCATTGTGCATAATGCATGTCGCGTGCTATATAGCAGATTGTGGCCAAGTAGATAGATTGATAGAATGCTTAGCCTGTGTTCAGGGACATTAATATTGAAGACTAAAGATTGACAACCAGCTGAATATCACACCATATTGACCTACCAAATTCAACACTATAAAGCAATTTTGACCCATATAGATTACCCTAATTTATATAGTCGTCAGCTGGCCCACCGCTTTACCCCAGCTGTTTCCCTAATTCCTTTCGCTATGATCATCGCTCTGTTTACTTGGATCGACCTTCGGCTCCACGTTGGGTCTGTGATCTCCCCCTTGGAGCAAAGATGAAGGCCGAGGCTCAAGTTTGCGACTGTGGGGATGCCTCACCTGGCGATCATGAGGGTCCACTAGTTTGCCTCCCACGTTCCATTTAGCCCCTGCAAAAACATCCTCTTTGTCGCTATTTTGCGCTGTCTTTTCTTTATCTGTCATTGTGTTGGTGAGATAGTTCTGCGATTATAGAACTTAGAATCCTAGTAGAAGCGTTGCCTTTATACAAGTAATACCTCCGACATCCAAAACCAGCTTTCCAACACTGCCTACTTTTAACATCATACATTTTATACTGTATGCACGTTTCGCGTTTTTCCTGTACTCTGCATGCAAGCTTGCAGGCATAAGATCGGCTTTTTGCTTTCAGGCACCCGATCTCTATAGTCCACGTCCCATTGGAGTCCTTTCAGGCCGAGACTACAACACTTTGCTTCAATTGTCCCAGCTCAGAACATTTTACACACCTATCAATTCTGGCATTTTGATAAGTGAACAGAATTTGGTGCTGTCTTTACTTGCACCGTGCGCAGACGATGTCGAGCTCACCCAGCTCGTCTCCGATGCTAGGCATCCTGTTTGCCGTAACAGGAAACCTGCTCATCTCTGTTTCCCTTAATGTGCAGAAACAGGCCCACAAACGAGGAGCCAAAGTTGGCACACACTCTGTGCCCCACGAAGTTGCGCACGAGGTTATTCAGACAAATTACCTCACCAATTTGCACTGGTGGCTTGGGTTTCTGCTCATGAGCTTAGGGGAAATCGGCAATTTCGTTGCCTACGGATTAGCTCCAGTATCAATCGTTTCGCCTATGGGAGTCGTGACAATTATTTCAAACTCTACATTTGTTGCGCCTGTATTGTTTCACGAGCATATTCGCAAGCAGGATTTGGTGGGCACTCTTGTCGCAGCCGTTGGCGTAGTTCTAATGATCCTCTCGTCTTTGAACGAGTCAGGTAGCGAGCTCGGAGACGTAAACGACCCTTTCCAGTACGTCAAAGCTGTCGTTTGCTCGGTCAACACCCTCGTGTACGTGGCAGTTAGCCTTACCCTTATCATTCTCCTTGTGGTGTACATTTCGGTCACCAATATGCATCGCTCTATCAAGTACGTGCTGTGTAACCTAGCAGTGGTGGCTCTGTTTGGCTCTTACACAGCACTGGCAACAAAGTTGCTCTCCACACTTGTAGAGTTTTCAGATCCTGTTGCTATCTTCACCAGCAATGCACCCTACACGCTACTTTTTGTCATCCTTGCCACATCGGTATTTCAAATCCGTTACCTCAACCGATGCCTCAAAGTCTCTAATGCTACCACAGTAGTTCCTATTCACTTTGTATTTTTTACAGTGTCAGTGTTGATTGGTTCAGCGGTAGTATTTAAAGACTTTGCAAAGCGCTCCACAGCAGCAACTCTTGTGTTTTTCATTGGAGCCTTGCTCACGTTCTCTGGTGTATTTTTGATCTGTGGTGGATCACATGCAGTACAACATGTTCCTTCACGTAGCCAACACACTGAAGTACCACACATTGACGTAATTGACGAAAGTCAGTTGCTAGCGCCTGGCACTGTTCTTCAAAACAGATCCGGATCTTCATCTGCTTCAATGGCTTCTGTCACATCACTGTTTTCAACGGAGGGCGCCGCTTCCTCTCACCAAAAAGCTGGCCTGTTACCGGAGAATAGGCACACCATTTCACTTTTACAGACATCGAAGTCTTCGCCAGAAATCAACTTGCAGTACGCTAATAGAAGCCACCCTAACAGTTGTAGCGAAGGCTACAGTAGCACTGATAACCCTGAAGAAATGAGCTCACATTTGAGTACCAATTACTCTTCTATAGACTTGCCTCGTCCTACCTGTCTTGACAAGCGTAGTAAAAGTGTTGCAGAGATAAACCACCGCGACTGGGACTTTGATCTCAGCAGCATCAAGTACGACATTCTCCAACGTCCACATAAAGCCTCTGTCGTGGGAAGCGGCTACTTTGCAATAGCTGGCACGGGAAATGTGTTGCTCAACACCATATTGAGCGACGCGAGCCCCTCCGATGATGTGCAATCAGAGGACAATTGCAGCGCAGAAGACGCCTAGATTTGAAGCTTTTTAATGCATTTGTATATATTTATTGTCATAGATTAACTGCCTACCAGAATTTAGTGAAATACTTTGTCCCACTGGCGAACTCTATTTTCGTCATATTACTGTGTACTGTAATATTATGTCCTATAAATATGAAGCGAAAGAGTGGCTCGTTGCCATTGAACACTAATGGCATATCAATATCGCCCCTGATCCCTGATATAGCTATGTTCCTTAGTGCCGTCCTAGTTATCCTTGGAAGCAATCAGCGGAATCGTAAATGGATGCTTTAGAAGCGTGGCGGCCGATGCTCTCTTTTTGTAGTCGATCTCGAATGCAGCTTGCAAAAAGTCCCTAGCAACGTCAGTGGCATCTGCCGGAGTCTCAGGCACACTGGAGGTCCCGATCTTGAAAATGGCTTGCATTTGACTGAATCCAGGATAAGGATGGGATCCCGTAAACATCTCAATTATAAGGCAGCCTACAGACCAGATGTCCGCCCTGTCTGTGTAAGCAACCTGTTTTACCACCTCTGGGGCCATCCAGTATACCGATCCTTGTAAGGAAGCACGTTTATTCACTGTATCTTTTGCCTTCTCGATAGGTAGGCCTTCCTCATTATCTGTACCCTTCTTAGAAATTCCAAAATCGCTAATCTTTACAGTTCCATTGATATCGATAAGGATATTCGCACCCTTTACATCCCTGTGAATAATTTCCACGCTATGGAGATACTGTAATCCCACCAATACCTGGCTCACGAAGTTACGAATTAGTGGCTCCTCAAACGGACCATAGGTATTGAGCATAGAAGCAACAGAGCCTCCCGGAATATACTCTAGAAAAATGTTTAGATGTGTGTTATCAGCTGAAGAACCATAGTACCTTACAATGTTTTCGTGATTCAGGTCTTTGAGCAGCATCATCTCCTGCTTCAAAGCCTTGATCATCGTTATTTTCGAGTGTTCTGACGAGGAGCTTGGAAGCTCTACTTGTTTAACCGCCATGAGCTCGCCTGTCAGTCCGTTCAACC
This sequence comes from Wenyingozyma naganishii, assembly GCA_003706235.2. Classification (NCBI taxonomy): domain Eukaryota; kingdom Fungi; phylum Ascomycota; class Pichiomycetes; order Pichiales; family Pichiaceae; genus Wenyingozyma; species Wenyingozyma naganishii. The sequence continues at coordinate 73,989 of PPKS02000007.1, read as the reverse complement.
CTAGGTATACTGTACCAAAGCTTCCCTGGCCAATTCTGGACCCTTTGTGCCATACCATGGGCTCAGTATCCTTGCTCAGAGAGAGCTGCCTCATCATGTCCTCACTATCTTCTGTGTCATCGTCATCAAACAGCTCAATAATCGACGAGCTTCTGTCGCCAGACTCCTGCGCTATTGACAGCCTGTTACCTGCTGTAAGTGTGTTTACAGCTGTCTTGTACTCCTCTTCAACCACACTGGCACCACTCAATATTGTGTCTATCGCGGCAGAATGGCTTAGCACAACGTCACCTACTGTGGGGTGGCCGGCAGCGGGCACTCCGACTCCTACACTAAACGCAGAACTTGCGATGGAAGCTGGTCTCCGACTGTTTGTAGAATAGACGGATTGCCGGGCATTGTTCAAGCCTGCTGCGCCGGCCAGGCCACTCCTCATGCTGTACATTGACAGCCGCACAGAGTTCCGCATGATCTCTTGCAGCTTTGTCGCCCCTGTCTCCGGAAAATACTCGGCCAGGTTTGCTGAAATGAGCTGGCTGGGTGGCCTTTGGCCCATGATCTTCTTAACCTGTCTCTCTCTATTTGCGCGAGCAGTAGCTACCCTAGATTGAGATGTTCCATTATAAGCCTGTTTTGTTCTCCGTAAAGCCTCTATAGCAGCCTCAGAGGGGCTTTCAGAATGGTAGCAAATAATTACAGCATCCCTCTCGCTCCTATCGCTAGAATGGCACAGAGTAACTAACCCTACGTCATATAGTTGCTTCAACCTGCCATTATCATCGATAACATAGGCATTCCAATTTTCCGGGTCTGGATTGCTCACACCTATTCTCTTGAGTGCCTTCTTTTTTATGGCAGTGGAACTGAAACACTCAGAGGTATCCACGACTACACTGGATCCATCCTGCGCTATCACGGTTACCTTGATGTCCGAGCTGGGAGGTGCAAGGGTGCTCATGGCACTTATTGTACTCATGGTGCTGAAAGTTGGCGATGCAAGAAACTGTGGCGTTTGAGAATCATACTGTTGTCTCTCTAAGCCAGCCAACTGCCTCACTGCCTCTGTCAAAGCCCTAGTCGGCACCTTTTGCTTGATCAATTCACTCCTTGCGTGGTCCAGATGAATTTGGAATCGCAGGCGGTCGCCCACTTTGGTGAAACCAAGCTCTTTCAGAGATTCTGTGTCGAGCTCCAACAAAAGATCAACAGTTATCTCGTTTTCTATAAAAGTTTGAAGATAATCTGAGCATCCAGCCTCTTCTAGCCACGAGCGAAGCTTTGATATTCTGCGTTGTTAGTTTCGGTGTCATACTTAAAATAGTGCCAAATTATAGGTACAGTCCGCACAATTGATACTCACTCTTGATCCTCCATGCTGCTTTGTTGAGAAGAGCACTCGAGATAGCCAGCTGTATGGGTCGATCTATCGGTGGCCTCAACTGAGCCTTGCATAAAATCAAAGTATTTTTAGACTGCGCTCGCAGTATATGACATGACAGCTATATGCACACGCCTGCAGTAACCGTACCGCGAAATTGTCGGACTGAGCAACACAGTGCATTGTTGTGGTGCGAAGAAGTCATCATGGAGGCCGTAGAGTGGTCTAGACTTGGTCTACCCGTACGATATTAACAAATTGACACTGGTCTGCCCGGGCTACTTCATCTTTGTAATTTACACTGTTTTTACATTAACCGTTCCCTTACATAATAAGACATTTCCATACTAGCCAATTTTTCCAAGGTTAGTGTCCCCTATATTTATTCTACATTTCAATCTAAAACCGTCTGCGTTTTCTCCATAATCCCACGCCCAAAGAATGATGTTACAGTCTTGAACCTGTCGCTGCTATTAGACAAAGCGGCCCGAAACAGCTCGTTTCTTTCTCCCAGCTCTTCCTGGCTTTTCTTATATGCTTCGACCTCATCCAATTCAGGTGGATTCTGCGGATACCTCCGTATAGTTTCACTCGCAAGCGTATAGTTGCTTGCCTTTTCTCTTTCGCTGGCCACAGGCTCGGAAATACGGCGGTCATGATGAGAATGCAAGCTCTTGAAGTGCACTGTAGGAAAATCCAGTTCTTGCTCAGGAGAATCGGAGCTCTCCTTCTTTGCTGTGCTACGCTCTCCTAAAAGTTTCTTAATCTTAAACTCGGTGTTCGCAGCCTCTGTTTTATAAGCGCTAATCAAAGCCTCGTTATTTTGGATTTCCTGCTTCTGTACAGCCACAAAATCTAGGACATACTTCTTAATCAATCCTACCGTAGCGACGTTCGTCCTACTCAAAGCCTGTACTATTTCCAGCATAGACATCAGCTTAAGACTAAGGATTTTCTCTATTACATTGCGAAATTCGCTCTCTCGAACGGCATTAAAGACCTCTTTTGTGGAGACATAATATGATAGCGCTAGTTTGAACAATTCTGGTTCGGATTCGCCATACTTTCTCAATACAACTAAAGCTCCGTTCGTATTTCCAGATGCTACAGCCGCTCTAAACAAATCAATTTCAAAGCCAGGCTCGTCGCGTGCCTTCAATTCTCCCTCATCAAACTCGTTAATATTTGATAGGAGGAGCATCATTGAGCTTCTATCCTTGTGATCTCTATTGATAATTTCGCACAACGATTTTGCCTTTTCCTCCCACTGAATTTTGACGCTATCACAATTTGGATCATTGGCCTCGGCACTCGCTGCCATAGAGAGGTACATCTCGTACAACGTAATCAAAATCTCGCCCTTATCCTCCTTGTTGGCACCATATTTATCATAGCTCTCAACACAAGCCTCTAAGAAAATCACGAACTCATTTGGATGATTGACAAAGGACTCAAAAATAATGCCCGGTCTGGGTGGTAAATATGTTGGTTCTTGCACAGCGACTACGTCATTTGATTCCCCGTTTGATGTACCATTCAGTGCCGGAAACGTGTCAAACCCCATAAATGACACAAATGCATTATAACTCTGTGGGACCGGATGGTTTGAGGAGGACGACATAGCACTGTCCTTCACGACAACCTTTGTCGATTCCTCCAAAGAAACTTCAGGTTCTTTGGCATACCTGCCGGTGAACACGTCAATCAGAAGTGCCAGCGTCTCATTGGGTATACTCTCGAGAAGCTGATCCACATTGTCCACCAAAACTCGTAAAACGTCGTCCACAGGAAGACTTTTAACATAATTGATGGCATTTTGGGGACTGCTTATATCATGCAGTAATATGTCGACCACCTTGGAAGGCTGGTTATATTTCTTAGCCACTTTCGATGCAATGAGATAGTACTTCGACTCGCGGCATATATTCACAACCGTGTCCACATCAAATGCATTGTGCTTCTCAAGATTCTCGTCATAATCGTCCAACTGAATATCGTCAATGAATTCAATTAGCTTGTCGGTTTGCTTTAACTTGCAATATATACAGAGCAGTAGAGTAACATGCTTTTCAGTGGTGTACTTTTCGCTCATCATTCTCTCTAAAAAGTATGCCAAATTTCCCAAATTGTTGTTGTCCTTGTACTTTTGTATGATCTCACTGGTCTTGCCTAGAGAAAAGCAATAAACATACTGCCTGACGGCTTCATCGTAGTGCCCCTTATTGTAGAGATAGTCGCCATATTGTCTTCTAATCTGCTTCACTTCTTTTTCTTCTAGTTTCTCGCTGCCCTCTGCGGCCATTCGTATTGCTACAGGATAAAGATCTCGCTGGATCACAATGGAAACTCTCTCATTGAGTGTTTTCTCGTGCAGTCTAATTAGCATACCGTCCGAGGCCAAGACGTATATATCGTCCCACATCTCGAACGCATCCATTACAGACGTCTGCACTGTCTGATTACACGCTATACATTTGTTGTGCAAATCTATAATGAGGACCTTGGTGCTGGATGGCCGATCATCACCTCCAATCACGGAGAGGTTTTCTACGGGAGATATTATCAGCAAGTATTTGTCTGAGATGGATAATATCCTTCGCTTCGGAAGCTCCAACCGATAGCTGTGCACTTTTCCCCTACCATTGTAGAACACAATACTGTCTTCCTTTGCAACAACAAGCTGACTCTTTTCATCTTTCGAAACGTCTGCACAGTTGACATCAACACCGTTCTTGTCGTCCAAAACTCTCTCTGGTTTCCCCTGGTTTCTTCCCGTCGTGGCAATCGTCAGGATCTTGGCCACTGTCGTAACGTAGAGAAGGGACTCGTCTTTGAAGTATATGCCCGTAATTGGTTCCCTACTGTCGTATATAACGCGCTGCCGCGATCCCCTGTCATGTAAAAGGTCCCCTCTCACTAAAATGACAGACCCATTGCCAAAACCAAAGGCAAGAATTGAAAAATCTACCGACGACGCAAAGGCAGTCAAGGGGTAGTTGTTTGACCCATTGGCAACAAGGCATTGAGTGTGGAAGTCCGTGTTAAAGTCGACTGGCTTAATGAGGCCCATAAGCGCCTTGAGATTCCAGAGCTTCAAGGAAACAGGGTGGCCCTGTCTTTCCGCTATTGAACACACAAATTGCATGCCATCGCCGCCATCAAGATAATGTAGTTCGGTTATAGACCACCCGATCTCATACGCAGTAAACTGAAACACCAGCTGAAACTGCTTGCTGATGATCTTAATGGTGGAATGGCTAGTGGCTAAAGCCAAGAACTCTCGAGTAGCACATACAGCAGACACTGTCGAGTCAGAGTAAAGAGCATCCTCTGAGCCAAAATAGGGATCTCGTATGGGTGTCGACTCAAAAAAGGCAAATTGTTTCCACCCGACCAGAGACATGGGCGCTTGAAATGATGAGGGGTGTATAATGATTGAGGAATCTGTATCTATGGTGCTATGCCATTTGTAGAGAGCTTTGCCCTTACATAAAGTTATTGGGTCGATCGACGTGCTGACTTGATTTTTGCCCAGTTTTCCCCGATTAGCAGAAATCTACACTTCGCGCGGACTCAGAACTACATTTTGAAACAAGTCTCAAACAATATTTTTGGGGAAATTTTATATAATAAGCAGGGTGAGTTGGAGCTTGACAAATTATGCTTTACACCAGAAAGTTAAGATGCCCTTAGCAAATTTAGAATACCCATTAGCAACAGCAAGCTCATCTCTCTACTCCTTGAGAGATGCACATGAAGGGAGCATTGATCACGAAAATACCACTTTTAATAAACTAGGTTTCAATCCGTATGCGGAATCACTGTGGTATTTTAGCAGGGGTGACTCAGGTAGTGAAATAAAAAAATTACAAAAACAGCTACCCCCATTACCCTCAATTGGTAGTCGTGAAAAAGATGTAAGTCCACCGAAGCCTTTCGGCACCTCTGGCAAAAAGAAAAAGTGGGAAAAGAAATCTTCTCTCCACTTATCTCCAAAATACTATGAATTCCTACAACAAGAATCACAGTACATAAACAGTCTCCTTCTTCTACAAAACTTGGGGGAAAGTTTCAAATTGTTTTGCTTTGACAACAACATTATTGTAAGCAATAACATGCACTTATTACTATTCGGCTACTGTTCTACCCTAATTGATCTGCATAAGCTATTCATGGATCAGATTGAAGCTAACTATAGCCTAACAGAAGCTTGTGTCAACTATGTCAGTCGGTTGATTATTGCTTGTGAAAACATACTTCCAAACCAGCCAAAACAAATGCGAGTGTGGGCCGATTATGTTAGGCCTAACCGAGTGCTCAATCATTGGGTTACCTTGGTCGAGCAGAGGTATGATGTATCTATTGAAGTTCTTTCAAAAACAGTAGTTAACCGATTGTATCAGCTTCTTGAAGGATTCTATGAGGATAAGGAAATCAGTCCAGAAATCGCCTCATGTTTCACAAAATTGGAGAAACTACTAAATAAATTTTCAGTTGATGATACTTCACCCCTTTCGCCTAGCGAAGAAAACTATTTTCTTCCTATTCGAGAAGCACCAATTGACCCCAAACATGAGGATGCATTGCATAAGCTAAAGCTCTTTCAATCACATGTTTCGAATTATCGTCGTGCACATTCGTCGGTCTTTACCACCACGACCTATGCCAAAAAAGTTATTTTGCAGTTCAGTTCACATGAAACTATCACATACGTGATAGCAAACTTGTTTCAAGCGTTTGCTTCGGAAGAAAGCCATTACCTCTCAACTATGACATTGCTGGACACACCGAAAACACTGAAGTTCAAAGAGTCATTTGAAGAATCGATTTTTCACATGTACATGAGAAAAGTGGAAAGAGAGACAACCATTTTAGATGGACATATTGCACAATTTCTTACAAAGATTTCCCGTGTAGAAGAGCAAGTTGAACAGTTGCACAACAACAACGAGCATTTCCTAGCACAATTTAAAAGCCAAAAGTGGGAAGTATTTTCGGAAAGCGAGGTAAGTCAAATGTTCAGAATTCAAGCATTAATTGATGTACTTGGTGAGCTGAGACAATTAATTTTGAAATCTCTAATAGAGTTTCAGATCCAATATCTCATGGAAAGAGGTGCAAAACTGACAAATAGTACCACCAAAAATGATGTTATGTACGAGTTTTCCAAGCTAAAGATGCTGAACGAGAATTTTTGCAAGGATACCAAGAATGCGAGTGGTGAGCTTGAATTTAGCCATATCAGCTCTCGACTCAAAAAGCTCATATAATTATTACGTAAAAAATCTCCTGGATAATAAATATTAGGTTGCTAGTACAATTGAATAACTAAGTTATGATCATTTTGAGCTATCATATAGAAGCTGGGTTAAGCTAAATCAGAGAATCGAAAATGTCAGTATGACCAGCATAAATATTCTGCAGTTTGCTTACAACTTCTTTCGTCGTTAGTTCGGATGTAAGTTCATCAAATCCAGCAAGATAAAATACATTTACCAGCGCCTCTGGAATCACACAAAATTCTACATGGGATTCAATCAAGGTATTTATAACCTCAATTGCCAAAAAGTGGTTTTCTCCATAAGTTGCATTGGCATCTAAACCACTGGGTCCTCCTTCCTTTGCGGGTTTCGAGTACAGTATGTTTGGCGTAAGGACAGTAGCAAGATTATGTGTGTCCATTTTGGAACCGTTTTGTTCATCGATATGAGCAAAAGTCGCAACCCACGAAAAGAAACTCAACAGAACTTCGGTGAGATCCCTGTGTGATTTCGGCAGCATCGCGTAAGCCAAATGCATCATAGCCAATTTAGACTTTTCCTCGTTAGCATTCATAATATGCTTCTGTGCTTTAATGAAGAGGTCGTACAGTCCAAATGTAAGCAAAGGATTCGGCATCTCTCTGGTAAACTTCTTGAGTAAAGCAGCAAGTTGAATTGGAGTCTCGTTACTCAAATTTGGAATCTTGTCCGGTCTTTTGTCTATTTCCTCAACCAGTTGGCGTAATCTTTTGATATTTCCGTTGATTCTGAAAATACCTTCCACGGATAGATCCATCTCATGCAAAACTTGTAGCAACTCATCTACTAACATGGGGATCCTCAATTTTTCAGCACCAACGCCAAGATCGCTTTCAACACCGTATTTTTTGGTCAATACCTCCAATGGAGTTCCAAAAACACGAGAACTACTAGAGTTTGTAGAGCTGTTATTTTGACTTCCACCAAAAAGCTTCTCAAAAAAGCTGGGGTTTTTGCGCACTTCAATGCACCCCAGGCAGTATTCCAATGGGAGGGTTTCTTTTGCTGATTTTAACTTATGAAGGGCAAACGCGGCGATGTGTCGAAAATAGAAATGTTGACTAGTCGACAGTTGTGAAAATCTTGTCACCTTCTGTTCTGTATTAGCACCATTAGATGCGTCACCAAATTGAGTGGCCTTCGGCGCAGGTATTTTTATGTTGATAGTTTTTTCTTGTGATGTAGACGGCTTCTTTTCGCCTTGTACGTCAGCCTTTTTACTACCAATCTGTTTAGGCACTGGGAGTTGAGATGCTGCAAGGGGGGGTCTTTTCTGAAACTTGAAAGCGTTAGGGCGGTGCTCACGGGCTTGCTCAGAAGAGACAATCCTGGGAATATCATCTAGAGTCAGGCACTTTTCACTCTTTAACAAATTGGATGTAATGTTAAGATTACGTGGGACATTGCCCTGTGCTCTTTGATTTTCATTACTAAAATTCAGGGAAGGCGGAATATCCTTCACTTTTAGTTTCTTTGACCCTTTCTTACCAATGCTTTTCTGCTTACTAACTAAACCTTTGTCGCCGACGTCGACTTCCTCGGTGCCTGCCGTTGATGCCTCCGGTACCTCTATTATGATAGATCTTCTGACAGCCTGTTTGTCGCTGACATTATTAACAGCTCTGTTTTCACGAAGCGAACGCATCCTCGTTATGTTTTTCACTTGTTCCGCATATGAGTTGCTCTGCTCCAAAAGCGGTTTTGTAATTGGGACTAACTGCCCCTTCTTCTTCATTGAATACTTTGACCTAACCAGCGCAATTTTCAGGAGGTAGATAAGCTGCAAGTTCTTGGAAACTCTTTTGAACCCTACTTTGGCGTCCAAGCTGTCCGTAGAGCACTCACCGGACAAGACCTCTCCCGTGATACTATTGAAAGTGGCTTCTGCAGGGTTGTCGATCACTTTTTTAGTTTTGTTGCATCTTAAACAGGAAGGATGCCATCTGTTGTCACCAAATACAATACACTCCTCCTCGATGCTTTTGCCACATTCAAAACACAAATCCTTGGCATTGGGAGCTATGTTCAGAGCCAAAAATGGGTCGTCTGGAATTGAGTCATGGGTCGATACCGCTCGAAGGAACTTATCTGTGCCTATAGTAGTTTTTGTAATCTTATTGCACTCTAGAGCATGGCATAATGCGCACCGCGAGATCAATTTTAGGTAATGTGCCAGATTGGAGACAAGTGCCAGTAGTTCCTGTGAATGTTTCGATGAGCTAACACTTAATTTATCAGTGTCCCTAAGAAACGTCAGGTACGACATGAGCTTTGAGGACATGCTTCTTGGCTCCTTTGTGAGTTGTGGTAGCTTGATATCCTCATTATACTCAAAATTCTTGAAAAACTCAAGTAAGAAGTCAAAGCCTTTGAATAGACACTCGATTTTCAAGACCAGCTTGCAAGTGTTCACGAGTCCCTTTGTCTGGTCGCCAGTAGATGCAGCATACAACATCTCGCTAATTAAGTTAGCACAAGCTTCTTCAAACTCGGAGAGCGTCATCCAAATCGACATGACGGTTCGCTCAAGCTTTCGTTCAATCTCGAAAAGTTCTTGCGGAGAAATATTCTTGTCTGAGACTGACCTGAACATCTTATTGTTTATGGGACCGATACAGTCCACAGTAATAGAGACACCCCAAAATTTGTGTACCATAAAACATTCTGGGTGCCATTGCTGTACCTTGCCCCCTCTACAGATCTCTACATACTGCTTCAAAATAGCAGAACCACACGACTCACAATGTGACGCGTGTAACGTCGAATAATGATAGTGGCAGTACACCGAATTGTTGTACTCGTAATAATCCTCCGAGTCAAAGACTTTGTGACACACTTCACAGTAAAAGTGTTCTGGGTGAAACTTTTTATTCATTGCAGTAATGTAAGAGCCTCTGATGGCCTTGTTACACGTATGGCAGATGAGGTCCAGCCTCTTAAAGTAGTGATATTCACACAGCGGTACCTGTATTTTTTGTCCATTGACCTCAATATCGGCAGCAAAGAACTTGTTGGAGCACAGCTCGCCACAGTCATAACATCTGAAACATTCAATATGATAGGTTCTGCCCATTGCCCTGACAAGGGTGCCGGTAATTGGGAGACCACATTCATAACATATCTTTGGTTGTTTTTTTGTTTTTGGCGTTGTGGCTGCTTGACTTGATAATTTTAAACCGCTATTGGTTGATACGTCGGGCACGCTGCTTTCTCTATGATCGTTGTTTAGGTAAGGTGAGGACTCGATGGTGTTCCTTGTTCGGGAGGGTGAGCTTGTCGGTGGTATTAAATCTGTCCAGGGAGTTTTTGGGGGGTTGCCAGAATGAGAGGGACTGTGCTGGTGACTGTGAGAGCGGCTATGACTCTCAGAGTTAGTCTTGCGACTGACGGTATAATTGTGACTTTGGTTGTGATTTTGGTTGTAGGCGTCATTGTGGACATGACCATGGTCCCCACTACGGTTCCGGGCCTTACTGTGAGCTTCTCTGACACTATGGAGCGCGTTCTGGTCCACCTGCTCTTGTCTCCCATTTGGCGACACAAAGGGGTACGCACCATCTAGAAGACTCTGTGCATGTCGCGTCGGGGGCTCTGGTGCAGCTACGCGAACCCCATTGTTTTGCGCATAGCTCATAGTCGTGTGTCTCTCCGCCCTTAAGGATATTGACTTGACGGGAGAGGGAGCCTTTTTAGAGTACGCAGGACGAGGAAAAGATTTAATGGACACGGCGCTTTGTACCAACGAAAATCAATAACGTAAAACCAAACCAAAAAAAAAATATGCAGTTAAAAAATGTACGAGCGAGACGTCAAAGACAAGTGTGAGAAATGAGAATTGAGAACTACAAGCGACTATGTCACTACTTTCGCGTGAGTGTGCCAGCAGAAAGTCTCTTCAGCGAATAAGCAGACGCATTTAGGCAACGAGAAGCCGTCAGTGTATCGAACTTAATATGAATGCGGTAGAAAACTGTCTTTCTCGATGGTAAGCGTTGTTTTAGAATGTTTCGAGGTGGAGATTTTTGTGAGTTTCTTTTTGGCGTGGTGTACGTGCATGCATAGAGTATTTAGTTTGAGTAAATATCTCCAGAGGATGCTTATTGAACCTCGAAAACTTACTTAAGTCGGCTACAAGTTTACAGTTGAGATCGGTGACACTCTTTCTGGACCACTTGGCCATAAGCGGTCTCCTGTTCATGATGCTACACTTGATGCTGGATGCGTAATTTGGCATGCACTAAAATGTTGAATGTATTGTGCGAATATGTATGCAGCAGGGGCTGACGAAACAAATACTGCTTATTATAGATGAGATCGATAACTGCACTGATATATGGAATGAATCCCAGGCGCTCTTACCTTCACTTCACGGTACTGCTTTTAGCACAGCGCTCTTTCCCTATGTCATTCACCCCAAAGTAGCCAATATCACTATCCAACGCTCGAAGGGCCCTAATCTAAGAATTCCCTTAGTGGGAAATCGAGCATCTGGGCTTAACGCGTCATTTCCCTTTTTGGCTGACAATTCCCCCTTTTGGTCTGATGAGCCCACCCACGGCGTTGATTTTTCTTTGCACCCTCTGCCTAATTTTAATGTGAGTTCCTAGTTTGATGATGCAGTTCTGCAGCGGACGCACAACTGGCTATAGAACGTGAGATGGCTTGCGTGCCTGCGTGTAAAGGCCAAACATAGCGTCACCGCCCTGTTCTATATACCCAAGTCGTCGCGTCGCTCGGAGGTCTCGCGTCGCTCGGAGATTTATGCCGCAACAGGTTTCCCCATGACCAATTAATTGAAATGTCAAAAAATTTGTGATTATTGGACAAAACCAACTTGGGAATGTAGTACCAGCTATTGCGATTAAAACACGCGTTTAAAATTCTGATGCCATACTATATTTGTCATTAGCTATCGCTCTATTAACATGCCAAACGCCCCTAGCCGATCGACGCGAGTGGAACACTGTCAAACATTCGCGAGCCCGTTTAGGAAACTATTTGCGAGATCTATACTTTTCGTCCTCAACACTTGTACATCAATGCCTCCAGTTCTTCATGTCTAACATATATTGTTGTACATGTCTGGACAACCACGACATAAGAAAAGCAAGTACTCAAGAGGGGGTTGCCAGCAATGCAAGAAACGCAAGCTCAAGTGCGATGAGCTGAAGCCTGTGTGCACTTTCTGTGCTAAAAAGAACCTGCCTTGTAGCTACAAGACCCAGCTTAAGTTCACTGACATGAGGAATTTCACTATACAGAGTACGCCTGACGGTGAATCCACACAAGATTTCAAAATGGTGAATTTGAAATCCAGACCCACGATCTCTTTGGTTCAAAGCTTGCCTCCACAAACAATCCAAAATCCAATGATGTCATCTCCACTTCCTCAATCTACCAGACAGCCTTTACCAAGACCTAATAACGTCTCCCATGGTCCCCCGCTGTCAACTCCGCCAAATAATACATTATATCATAACATCTATTCGCCATATGGTATGACACCCATATCAACAGCTTCGATTGTGCCGCCAATATCAACGTTTAATCAGCACCACCACACCCATCTCCCAAATATTGATAATGACTTGCTTGACGATGCTTCTGACCTGATTTCCGACCTTAATGACCTGATTAAGATTTTCGGCTCGGAGTACGACTTCCCACTGCCTGAGTTTGAGCCCCGACGGCAAGAATCAGATCCTACAAATTTGCAGTCTGCTGATGTTAGTAGTTCGACTGCCCCTTACGGTGGGCTCTCGGATGGCTCTCAAGATTATATCAACAAGTTGACAAGTTCGTTAAAAAATGAATACGGTTCATCTGCTACTTTGCCTAGTGCTCCTACCGAGCTGACTACGAGAGCCTCTCCTCTCTCGGAAAGTATCAGACAGGAAGTGGGAAACAATGAAGCCGATTCTGAATCAGAGGTATCTTCGGAAGACCTTGATTTCAGCGAGCTTGTTTCACTTGCAACGAAGCAAAATGATCTTATCGTTCCGTTACCTGGATTTCCCTATTTCACCAGTTCTTGCAAGCCTCCAGAGTACCTAGAGATGCTGAACAATACCATCTCAGAGGAGGAGATGGCAAAGCTGGCCGCTTACTTCCAGTTTTCATTTACGTCATCGCATATCAACTACCTCAAGATATTTGTGACCAAAATACACCTTAATGCCCTACCATTTTGTACCAGTTTCCTGCGCAATTCGTTTATCAACTGCTTTCTTATTCAAGCTAGGTCCTCTCCTCATCTTCTTTTTGCTATCTTAGCTATTGCAGCCAGATACGAGGGATACCAAGTGAAAAATAATCACCAGGTGGTTGAAAATTTTCATACCTTCACTCCCGACGTTATTGCTTCACCAAGTGAGCTGTACGCTTCATCTTCTGCCAACAATAGTCCTGCAGCTGGTAAAGACTCATCAACGGTTCCTTCTCCGACTAGTCTCCAGCCCATTCAAGCATTTGACTCGAAGGAAGCAGCTTTAAACTATCACAAGAACCTTAGATCCTATTACCTATCATCATGCTTGAAATCGCTCGACTCTATTCTCGGTAAAAGGAAGGAAATCCTAGACAATATCGAGTCTCTGCTGCTAACTATACTGATTTTGGCATCGGACTACTCTGCCTCTAGTGGATCACAATGGAGAGCACACTTGGGAAGAGCTAAAGATTTGCTCATCAAATATTGCGACCTTAGACCAATGACCTTGGACCTAGTTGTCATATGGGTTTGGTTCTATTCAATGGAGGTCCTTGCCAGCTTGACCAATAGCGCAGGTGGAACCATTCATGATTTCACCGAAATGAAAAAAGTGTTAACTATATGCTCCTCAGAGACAAAGGTGGGGCAGACTCTTAGAAGATATGGATTTACCATAGATGGGCAATACGAGCTGGATAATGAGTCGAATCATTCAACATCTATTGCTCTTTCTGGTTATAACTTATATCTGGCATACAGCGACGATGTTATACACGTCATGAAAGAAGTGGCTGTAACGTTTGAGGCTATGCGCAGGTACAATGCCAAACATGACGATGGTGCGCCAGAAGTAGCACAGCTGATCAACGAGCATGGTTATGTTCGTCACGCTCAAATGCTGAAGATTATGAGTGCGATCCAGAAGGCCAAGCAGTTTTACATAATGACCAACCATTCCCCTTACCGGATACCAGCAACCTCGAAATATCACCCGCTTAATAGAGAGGGTTACCATTACAAGAATCCATTAGGTTATAAGCTTTTTGCGTCAGCCTATATCCACAATACCAATCCGAAGTTTGCGAGCGCAGAAGGCGATGTCAGTAACTGGTATTCATGGCAAGATCTGTCACAGCAACTTTACGCAGATGCTTCTTTGCTGAAGCTCTTCCTGCTTCGAAAGGGCTTCTCAGAAAACGGTTTGAGTGTGAAGAATGGGCAGGTCCAGGATGTTGTTGACCGCATGCTGTATGGTCTAACTTGCCTTGTCAAGTTTAACGAGCATGTCAGCAAAAATGATCTTGAACTGTTGTCTTCTTTCTACGACTACGATCCTTCAAAAATTGCAGACACCAATGAGGATGAAGTCTTCAAAGATAAGCTTGACTTCGACAAGTACCTGTTTTACCACTTTGACAATCGAATGGTTATGCTGCAATGGCCATTGATGTCTTGTGGAATGTGTTGCATTTCGGGAAGACAGAAAGTAGTGATTGACTGCTGCTTTAACGCGCTCATCAACCTGGGTGTTGGAAGTGGTGAGATTAGTTTGAATAAGGTGCGTAAGGTATGGTCTCTGCAGAAAGTCGGTAAATTCAATTACGAAAACCACGACTGGAGCCAGTACCAAGACGATTCTGTTCCATTCGTGTAGTCGGCTACACGATGTTTCTTTGTACATAATTTTACCAGCGATAGACTGTCAATTCATGTAGTCGCAAGTACTTTGCGGTAGTTTTCACTGCGCCCAGCAACCCTTTTAATTTACATAATATACAATCCGCTCTAGCATTTTATATAAACACGCTCAGTCTGCGTATAGCTCCTTTGGCCGGCTGGCATCCTTGTTGTTGAGCCAGTACCGTTCATCCTCTAGCACCTCATCCATCTCGCTCTCTCTGTTCAGTTTTTGTATTATCAGCTCTTCTTCGTCTGTCGTCAAGTTCTGTAAATCAGGAGGAATCTCGCACATTGCGACACTAGGAGCACCTTTCATGTACCGTAAATTCTCGAGCAGAGTGTTCCTTAAGTTCTCGAGGTACTTACGTGTGTTTTTGTTGTCTAGCCTATCCCCTAGATTAGGGTGTAAAGAGTAGTCGGGTTGGAAAAAAGTGCGAAAGGGCAATTCTTCCGGGAGTTTGGAATTCAATTTGACGTTCGTCATTACACTGGTCTCGTAGCACCAGAGCCTACTCACGTTTCTTGGCGTGTAACCGCCTCCTCCAAGCACAATCATGGGCAGCCCAAAACTTCTTATGAATTTAACACATTCCCCGTGGGCTCGAATGTTCAAGTTGAAGCAGCCCAACCTGTCGTACCCCAAAGAGTCTGCACCACATTGCTGCACAATCGCTGTTGGCTTGAATGTGGTGATAACAGGCTCCATAATACTTTTGAACAGCCGTATGTATGATTCGTCGTCTATTCCGTCCTGAAGAGGCACGTTCAGAGCAAAGTGCTTGCCGTTGCCCACACCAACCTCATCGTGATTACCAGTTCCGGGGAAAAACTCGCCATTATACTTGTGAAATGATACTGT
This sequence comes from Wenyingozyma naganishii, assembly GCA_003706235.2. Taxonomy (NCBI): domain Eukaryota; kingdom Fungi; phylum Ascomycota; class Pichiomycetes; order Pichiales; family Pichiaceae; genus Wenyingozyma; species Wenyingozyma naganishii. The sequence goes on along the minus strand of PPKS02000007.1, from coordinate 58,561 downwards.
CATGACTCTGTCGGTGAGATAGAAAGCCTCTTGCACACCGTCTCCGTGGTGAAGGTCAATATCTATGTATAGGACTCTTGGATGAACCCTCAGGAGGTCGAGGATCGACAGCACAATGTCGTTCACGTAACAGAACCCTGAAGGAGCTGTCTTCTTTGCATGGTGCAGTCCTCCAGACCAGTTGATGGCAATATCGCTCAAGCCACTAATAAGTTTTCGAGAGGCATCTAACGAGGCACCAGCGTACAGCTGAGAATAGTCGTACATTCCATCAAAAACAGGACAGTCGTCGCCAATATTGAACTGCTTCAAAAAGTCGTTGTACCTGCTAGCATTTTCTGGCGTCACCGTCTCAAGAAACTTGACATAGTCGTCAGAATGAAACCCCAAAAGCTCGTCCTTAGACGCTTTTCTGGGCTCGTATATGTCCATCTTCTCGTAAAGCTTGTAAGCGATCACCAGATGGTCCGTCAGCATCAGCCTAAAGGGTTTCATCGGATGCCGCACTCCGTAATGGTACTGACTCACGTCGGCATTATAGTGGTAGGAAACGTGAGGGTTATAACCACCAGTCTCAAAGCTGTTCACTATTGGCTCATACAAGGGAGACTCTCTATTGCTCTTGCGGTCGGCTGAGATAGTCGAGTCTTCGTCTAGCCATGTCATAGACATTGTCTCGGGTGGCTGAGGGCACAAATGATGTGATTAGTTAGCGTATGACTGTGGTTGGCGAGCTCAAGGTGGCGTTGGCCATACCTGCGAAGTAAAAGGTTTAAATTTCTACCTGGGTCACAGCTCTTCCAAAAGGGTAAAAATTAAAGGTGCGAGGTGTACATCAGGGAAACTATGTTATTGTCTTGCATGTGTAAGAGAGTGTGATCTGGGGAAGAGAGTATTCTGTCAAGGTGTTATCCAGGTGCTTGTAAGTAGCTAGTGAAGCATGTCTGGTCCCAACAAGCTACAAATTGCCGTTGCGAACCCCGTTATCGTTTCCTTCGAAGATTTGAAATCCGGTCTCGCTGATAAGCACCTGCCTGACGCATTTGGACCCAAGTCTTTAGGAATAATTGTTGTGAAAAATATCCCAGGTCGGTTTCAAGAACTCAGACGTAAAGTCCTGGAGCAAGCTACGGATTTGAGCAAATTGCCTGTCAGCACTCTTTCTAGCCTCGAGTCTCCAGAGGGCCATTGGCTCACTGGCTGGTCTCTGGGCAAGGAAATCCTCAGTGGAGGCCGGCCAGATACTCTAAAAGGCTCTTACTACATCAATTGCGCGTTCCATAAGGATCCACAGCTCGAAGGTGTCCCATTGGATGAGGCAAGTCAGTTCGAAGACTATAAGGGCTACACCACGCCGAACAAATGGCCCAATGAAAATGAAAACCTTAGTGTTCAAGGGTTTCAGGAAAACACTAAAGCTTTAATTAACCTCATCATCGATATAGCTCAGGAGGTTGCCAGTGCATGTGACAGATACTGCTCTCAACATTTAACCAACTACACGGCCTATTTGCTACAAGACATCGTTGCAAGCTCGACCACTTCGAAGGCTAGATTGTTACATTACTTCCCTGTTGCAAATGCCACCAATGATGGGGGTGACCAAGAGTGGTGTGGAGAGCACTTGGATCATTCTTGCCTGACCGGTCTGACGTCAGCACTGTTTTTAGATGAATCAGATTCGAGCAACGTGCGTGTATTGGACCGAAGTCCAGACCCTGAAGCTGGGCTTTACATCAAAGACAGAACGGGCAGCCACGTAAAAGTGAACATTCCGCCCGATTGCTTGGCTTTCCAAACAGGATCAGCGCTGGAAGAGCTTTCCTGCGGCCAATTCAAAGGTGTGCCCCACTACGTCAGGGGCACTAGTTGCCCCGGTATATCTAGAAACACTCTTGCCGTGTTCTGCCAGCCTAGTCTCTCGACTATGGTGAACGAAACAGAAAACTTTGCTCAGTTCGCCGACCGTATTGTCAAGGCAAATCACTGAGGCAAAGCTGTGTGTTACCACGGCCTTTGTTAGGCCTGTCAGCCGCTCCTCCACTCTTACTACCACCGCCCCTATATACCCAAGTACCTATTGCATCTATTACATCCGTACACCTAAATAAACTACATCCGTGCACCCCTAAATTTTACTGGCAATCGCCACTGAGAACTGAGAAGTGATGATGACTGCGAGTGTATCCATTTACATTATTACTCTCTACAGTAATACCAATTAAAGCACCATGTCTGGTAAGTCAATTTGCACGTGGTCCAATTGAAGCGGGCCAATGAAATTGAATCCCTCGTGCCCTTATACTAACTCCCTCAGGATCTGCTGGTTTTGACAGACACATCACAGTTTTCTCCCCAGAGGGAAGACTTTACCAGGTAGAGTACGCCTACAAGGCAATCAACTCCTCGAACATCACATGCATAGGTATAGTAGGTGAAGACAGCACTGTTGTCGTGTCACAAAAGAAGGTTCCTGATAAACTTTTAGATGTCAGCACGATCACCTACCTGTTCGAAATATCCCCCAGTATTGGCATGCTGGTTACCGGCTCCATTGCCGATGGTAGAGCGCAGGCTATGCGTGCAAGAGCCGAGGTAGCTGAATTCAAATACAAGTATGGATATCCTATGCCTGTGGATGCTCTGGCAAAGAGAATGGCCAATTTGTCGCAAATATACACACAGAGAGCCTACATGCGTCCATTGGGTGTGTCGCTGACATTCTTGTCCTTTGATGAAGAAATGGGTCCTAGTCTGTTCAAGGCGGACCCAGCAGGATACTATTTCAGCGCCAAGGCGACATCGTCTGGCCCTAAGCAGCAGGAAGTGACAACCGCGCTGGAAAGAGCCTACAAGAAGAAGAAGAGCGGAGACGTGATAGTCAAGGGAGACTGGAAAAAGGCGGTGGAATATGCGATCATCACTCTCAGTAATTCTTTAGGTACGGAGTTTAGGAAGAACGATATTGAGGTGGGTGTTGCCACAAAGGAGGGCTACAGAGCGCTGTCTCCTGACGAGATCGACGAAAGATTGGTTGCCATAGCAGAGCAAGACTAGGTCAAGCGTGGCTGGTAGAGTATAGTTGGTATAGATTGTTTAACTGGTAATTGTGTATCGAGATAGATCAATGTCTGTATCATAAATATGGCAGTCGCACAACAGAACTTACAGTATCTCAATGCTAACCCTATCCAGTATTATGTAATTCTACTGAGATGTCAGCCATCAACTGGCTGCACGTCAACCACTACTCTAAAACACATATGGGATGAATAAATATGGGCACTCCTTCACGTACCTGTCCCAGTCCTCTCCGTACTTAACCCTACAATTACGGATGTCTCTGTTGGCTCTATGGGTCAAGACAATGAAAAAGAATACAGGGAAGAACCAAATGAAGGGAGACGCAAAGCCGCACATGAGACTCCACGAAACGGCCTGAGCGTAGTCGGCTGTGTAGTGAGCCTTTCTTGCGTACTTGTACCACCCATCAGTAAGCAGCAACGAGCCATTCTTGCATTTGATGTACGAGGGGTTCTTAAGCACCTGGTATGGCAGAAAAGGAAAGGTCTTTCTGATGGTAGTGTCACCTGAGATGATTTTCCTGAAAGTGTTCTTCTGCCCATTGCCGGTATCAAAAAAGTAATAAGCAACTAACAACTGTACAAAGCACCAGGTGTTGTACCCAACTGACCAGTTGTATTCCTGGGGATCATGGTAGTACAGAAACAGAGTGGTCTGGCAGTAAGTGTATGGCACACCAGCAATGTTCCAAAAGATCAGCATAAACCCAAACTTCTCGTAGGCCATGTCCCAGGTGGGTACAATGAGCTCCTCACCCTTGGAGCAAGCGTTGGCATACAGCCAGTGAGCTAGTAGCATAAACAATGCCTGTGTAGACACGTAGCCGTAGGTGTCGAACTGGTACAGGCAGAGAGCATACGTCAAAAAGAATAACGTATACCACGGCAGTCTGACCTCAAAGAACATCTTGAGATCAATAATCCCAATACGTGGGTTTAACGGGGCGCCCATGAACATGTCGTAGATGTGGTTGCCAGTAAGATCGTGGAAGTCTTTGCTCACAACAAGGGTGTACACGTACAAGTAAATGGCGCATGCAAAACCAGTAGCAATGGCCAGAGTCATGATCTCGCCAAACAACTCCAAGATTGTGTACAACTTAAACACGCCAGAAAAATGCAAAGCAGTAACTATCACAACGTTGGTGTAGAAAGTCCACATGGCATTGCAGAAGTAGGGTAGCTGCTCGTTGTTCCTGTGTTTCAAAGGCTGCCCTTTAGTCCAAATACCGGGCAGAGTAACGTAAAACACAAGCTGTGCAATCATAAAAATATAAAAGATAGCGGCAGCCTCCCATGAAGGGAGTGCGTAGTCCCTGACATACTGCAACATCTCCCCGAGGAAACTGGTCCATGTTTGTCCCTCTGCAGGCCAAGCAGGGGTTCCCTTGTAAAAGTTGGCGCTGATCCACATGTAGTACATCAAAGCGGGAAATCCAAACATCATACCAAGCGCTCCTATAGGTCCGCCAAACTCGTATCCTTCCTGTTTTAATACCTTCTTTTCAGCCACAGGCTCTCTTTGTTTGACATCTTTAGAAGATGATCTGCTTTGTCTCTGTTTCGTGACGCTCATGGACTGGTCGTCCCCTAACTGGGGAGACGAGCTTCTAACTGACGACATTGTCTGTGCCATCGTTAGCAAGGTTGGACTTGAAAGTGGTGGGGATGGTGGAGAATGAAAGCTGATGAACGTCAACAAGGATTTAGACGTGCATTTCATTATTTTGATCTCGTTTAGGTGAAAAATAAAATACGAGACCCTTTCGTTTAGCGTATATGCGGGAACGAGACGTCACGTGATAATGTACTCTACCAATTAGCAGATCAAGTCTATCTTGCACGCTAACACCCTAAAGACGTACAGGGGCATGACCTCGTCGAGTGTAACTCTAACACGTTAAGTATAATAACAATATTTAAAATATACAACAATAAACTACACAAACAAAATATAAAGAATTCTTGCGACGATGGTGGCAGCTAATGACAATTGATGCCAGCCAGTCGACAGGAACTTACTTTTAAATAATAAAAGAAATTGCACAAAGGAGGATCTCCCCTTCAAAGACTGCCCTTTGTAGCTCCATTCCTAATGTGAAAATGCAGAGGATATAACTAAATGTATAGGTGAGTGATAACTTATGCAATATAATGACCAAACATGTTCGAACGAGTATCTGACGCAATGACGAGATCGATATAGGAAGCCGCGGTACAGGCAAAGTGCTCAGCAAATGGAGGCCGTGTTTATTCGACGGCTGTAGTTGATAAGTTAGCCATGGTGGGAGTTGGCCATTGTAGCGAAGGGACTATGGCCATGCTGATTATAAAATCAGATTCGCTACCAAGTGATCGGCACGCTCATGGGTTCACACGGGCAGCACCAAGCTGCTGAGCAAAGTGAGGGCCAGCGTTGGGAGCACCTCCAAACTTAGCATGGTTCGCACCGTCACCCTGGAAAGTGCCGCTTCCTAATCTGCCACTTTGGTCAGAGGTATTGGATGCCAGTTGTGCAGAAGCCCCGCCACGCGAGATGAGCCTTCCCAAAATTCTTCTTCCATGAGGGGTGTTTCTGACGTCACCAAGACTTGGCTTCAAGCCCTCAGTCAGCTCCTTAAAGCTGGTGTCGTCGGCAACATCTAGCGCGGTTTGCAAAACGTAGTTACCGTACGCATCGTGGAGGAGGATGCTCAAACTAGGTAAATCCTCCAACAATGCACTAATAAGAATGGGTGCAATTGTGGGAATACGCAGCGATTTCTCAACCACGTTCGAGCCAAACTTGTGCGTAGAGAGCCTAGGGAGAGAGCTTTTTAGTGCGTCTACAATCAGGGAGATGGCTATCTCGGTGTTGGGGACGTTGTGTTTGGCTCTTGAATCATTGAGAGACCTTAGCCTGTTCTCCTCCATGCTCAGTACGTACTGAACAACGTAGTTTCCGTAGGGATCAACACTCAGCTCGACGCAGTGAATTCCAACGCAGGAACTGAGTCTTTCGCACTGCTCCGGCGTTCCGTGGTCAAAACACCTCTGCAAAACGCAACAACCATGTCTATGTTTAGCAATTTTAACACAGTTGTCGCACGCAGCGTCAAAAATGAACTCACATGACTGCGCAGGCAACTTCTGCAAACATTTTTGAACGACATGGTTACCGTTCAGGTCTCTGCTCAGCAAGACAACGTACGAGGCCAGGGAGTCTACAACTATCTGAAACTCCGTTGGTGTGCTGATACATTCTACCAGTTTCTGCAGAGCCCTAGTCCCATGAGGATCTAAGGCAATACGCACAAACTGCGCAGAAGCGTTTTGCACAAGAGTAGTCCTCTGCTCCTCATTGACCCTCTCAAGCAGCTTCTGGATCAAGTAGTTACCAAAAGGGTCGATCATCAGCTCGATCACGTTGAGTTGAATCTCGTTGAAAATCTTGGTAGCTGCTTCCTCGCCAGAAAGCTCAAGCTGCTTCTGGAGGAACCTGCATCCATGCTGGTCTTTGCACAGAAAATATATCTCGTTTGCAAAATCATCCAGCGAAGCGTTCACAAAGCGTGAAGCATCCTCTCCACGACGCTTGTTTGACGAGTGCTTTCTGTGCACATTGGCTGTCAAACTAAGCCCTGAGGATAGAGCATTTGCGGCTGCAGCATTCATCTGACTTAAGTGATTGGCAGAATTGGCAGCGTTCACTTGGTTTCCTCCACTTGCGTTAACGAGGCCTGACGCAGATCCTGAAACACCTCTTTGATGATGGATGTCTTGCGACTGGTGAGAGCCTAGAGGAGGCAGCGAAGATGTGCTGGTCTGGTGACCAAGAGCAGGCACGTTTCCATACTGATAACCAGTTGAATTGACGCCAGAAGTAGGTCCACTAGCACCGAAGAAGTCACTGTAATGAGCACCTTTTTGTCCATAGTTGGGCATGCCGGACATAAGAGCTGGCGAATAGCCAAATGCATTGAACTGATGTGGGGTAGTGGGGTCAGATAACATGCCGTTAATACCATTGGCCCCGTTCATGTCGTTCAAGTTGTGCATGTAGCCGTTGTTGTTTGCTGACATGAATGGCACTCCACCAAGGTCGTTAGGTGAGAATAGGCTGGCACTTTTTGAGTGGGGCAATGTGACACCTGAAGCCCGGCTTACGCCCTCGCCATCCACAGCTCCAGTTAACGTAGAAGAGTAACCAGATGCTCCCTCGACTACAGAATGGCCCTGGATGGGGGAAGTGGTAGGATAAGTGAGTCTTCTGTTGGCTGAGTCAGTTTTAGCCTCACCATTGTCTGCAATATCCAATTCTCTCTGACCATTTCCCACGAGAGGAGGCCCAAAAGAGTTGGAAATTTCTGCTTTCGGCGTGGAACTGGTAAGGGAAATACCGGTCCCTGTGGCTTTCGCAGTGGCACCACTAGATGCAGTGGAGTTAGATGCACCGGACATCTCTGCTTCAAGCAACTGCTTGGTAATCTGCTGAGTCTCGTTCGGCAGCTGGAAAGGTCTCACATTAGATGTACTGATTCCAATAGAGGTCGCTCTTCTCACAGGAGGAGAGGTCAACGCCTTGTTGGAAATGCTGGCGGAGCTGAATGGTGTGTTCTGCGCCGTATTGAAATTGTTGCTGAAGCTGGTGTTGGGCGTCATAGCGAAATACTGTTGGGTAACTCCTTGAGGGAAATTGTGAGGATTCGCGTCTAGCATCTGCTGCGGCGCCCCGCTTTGTCTTGGAGTTGTGGAAGTAGTCGCAACACCAGCTGTGGTAGCGCCATTTGTTCCTGAGGCTGTCAGGTCCGCTAGGAAGGGCGATTTTGAAAACCCTCCGTTGGCGCCAAATCCAACAGCAGACCAGTTGGGCGTTCTAGGACCATGCTGCTGGGAATTGAATGCAAACTGTTCGTTCTGCTGGAAGTTCACCGGCAAGAAACCTGTAGGGACGGGGTTTGGGGGAGGCGTCGTTGGAACGGTAGTAGATGCAGTGGCAGATGAGGCATTTGAAACAGTGACGTTCTCCGGTAATACATGGTTGTTGTATGGAGAAAACTGGTTGTGGAAAAGAGAGGATGACTTAGAAGACAAAATTTTAGAGTTCTTGTCCTCGTCACTCGTTTCCAGATCCAGGTTCAGATTCCGGATCAGTCCACTCATATCTTCGATCTCGGTGACTCCTTTGATGCCTGAAACTGGCGCAAAGTTTGAGCTGTCTTCAACAGAACTGCGAGAAGAAGCGGACACATTTGTCGGCTGATCTCTGCTTTTTGTGAAAGGTACATCATTCATCGGAGGAGTGGTGGTCGTGGTTACGTCCGCACCCACGTTGACAATTGAGTCATCAGTGGATGACAAAGTCGTTTGGTCCGACATGTGTGATGCAAGGAAATGTGGTTACCGTTGTTTGTGGTGGCTTAGTTCTTCAAAATTCGTCACTTAATCAAAGCTTTCCGTAGTTAAGATAACTGTGATTTTTTTTTCTGAAGTGAGCATAAACTGTATGCTAAGGTTCAAAAAAAAGCGTAGTCTTAAAATAAGAGGTGGCGTAGTAGTGTGTAAGCACCGAAAAGTGAAATTTCTTGGTTATTGCCAGCTTGAGTCTTGAAGTTGAGACTCAAGTGTAACGCAGAGCAAAAATGTCGTTGACCCCTGAAAATTGGCTAATACCAGAGTAATTGGCGCACTTTTCAACTAGGTACTGCTCTTCCTACCCAAGAGAAAGAAATAGGGAAAAAAAGAAATTGATTCTCAAACGTAGTGCAGGTTGCAAATTGGGATTTTTTGAGTTTTCAAGAATTGCCGGGAAGGAGAGGTGGAGGTAGTTGGACCTTTGATTCCTAGTGCAATAGTTGACTTTTTAATGAACCGATTGTACCACAGAACTGCTTGCGCTCTGTAGTATACACTGGGATTTGAAAATCGTGAAAAACTCCACTGCAGTACTATTCAATCCTGGTCTCCTCTGGATGGGCAAACTCAATAGGGACTAACTTTGTGGGGGAGAGAAATTGGAATTCTTTGGTGTAGATCCGTAGCTTTGGAATTTGCCTTTGCAGTATTACTCCTCTGCTCGATGTATTGTTGTCCTACAAACGATAGAACAAGTAAACTAACCTTGTGGAAAAAGGCGTAGCTCCTAAAAAATGCGCTCTTGTCTCAGCAAATTCCTAGACGCTCTGGTTTAAAGTGTACTCTACAAAAAAATCTCACTTAAGCAGGGGATTACTTAATTGTACAGTTAACAGGAAATGCAGCAGTTGGTGTATGGAGTTACGGCAATAGCGAGAGGGGGAACAGGGGGAAAGGAACAGGTGTTCCGGGGAGCATTAAACAGTCCAAAAAGGAAGAAGGTGCTACGTAGAGGTGCACAAGGTGCTCAGCTTTGGCAACCTACGTAAGGTGATAATGTACATCGTATAAATAAATTCGTAAGGTTCCTACGAGACCTTAAGTGGTCGAGAGAGCGTCTACTGCATTTGCGTTAATTCATCCTCGATCCCAAAGCATTGAATAACTCATCTCAAAGGACCATGAAATCTAGCACTCATATTTACTTTATTCTGACGATTCTAACATTGTCTATAGAAAACAAGAGCACAGGACACTCCGAACTATCTATGCCTCCGGCCTCCTGATCCCGCTGAGATCTCACTAAATTTGGCCACATTCAAAAGGAGTGAATCGATGCAAGTTGGTGTATTGCATTTACCCCGTAAAAATGAGATCGCCAGCTTTTCTGTGCTGTGTCCAACTTGCGTAGCCTCGATCGACACCTCAAACCTGATGAACCTTTTGATCTGCAAGCCAAGCACATCAGCTCAAAAGCAACTCCAACTTTCACACTCGGCCACTGTTTACTTCTTTGATGTAAAATTGCTACTGCACTGTCATGTTGCAAATTCTTATCTTTCACTATACTACATATTGTATCTGTGGGAATCATAAAAGTGTAGAGTCGTGCGTCGCGCAAATCACAATTTACAACTTTGGGGAATTTTGTCAAAAAAATTCAAGAGAACGACTTGCGACATTGAGCATATCGTAAAAAAAGTTATTTTGCTAAAATATGTCAAATGTCCATGTTCGACGGGCGCCTCTCTTTTCCTCCCTTGCCTAATGTTACCACATACTTACTTTTTATATTAAAACTCATTCGAGCGAAATAATCAATGACGACTACATTCAAACCACGGTGCCCACTAGTAATGAAGCTCTAAAATTACTTTTTAAATGCTATACGACAGAGCAACGTGTTGCTTATTTAATTTTGGAACTATTTCTGAAAATCACATAGACCTAGAAGTTTGGCACCCATGTTATTAACTCTACCTGTGCTTCAGCCGCTGATGACGTCTCACCTAACTACCCCTATCCTCTTCTCAAAATCGCTAATTGTAAATACATTTATTTGGCATACCCTTTCCCAACTCGAAATGTAAACAAAGTAGCACTCAGGTGTTTGAAAAGTAAACAATTACGTAATTCTCGAAAAAACACATAGATTTTGTTCTTACCCGGCACACGGGCGTCATTTTCGACCGAGCCGAGCTACTTTTTCTTTTATTTCCGAATTATTGAGGATCGGTTTACTCAAAATGAATTTCTCAAAAATTGATTGGTTTTCAGATCAGCGAAAATCCGAGGAAACCCAAAATTAACCGGTTTGAAATTTCAGGCACCTCTCAAAAAAGGAACCTTGGGTAAACTTTCTTATTCTGTATCGTCTAATTAAAAAAATATGTGTCTGAGTGATTTTTTTTTGTTTTTCTTAAAAGTTCAAAGCGCTATTTTGAACGGGCAGCGGAAAGACATCTCTTGAGTGGAATTAGAGAAGAGCTGGATTCTCATTGACGTCCATTGATGGCTTTAAGAGCACGAAAAGCCTTGCTGCTTTTGAGTTTTACGAGGCCAAGCCAGCTTTAGGTTGCTAGTCAGACCACTCTTGGCTTTTTCCGTAAAGACTGTGTAATCATGCTAAAGCTCACAGAAAAGTTGGCCACGCTCCAGACACTTCCGTAGCGTCCAAGAAGCGATAGCGGGGTTTTTAGCTGAGACATAGCGCGATGACCGAAGCTTGTACTGCGCCGTACAATTGCGCACGATTGCGTCAATTTGCCTTAGGGTGACTTGGTTTCGCGATATAACCCACAGTTCGTCACTCACATATGAAGGATCCAAACTGTCGCCAACAATACGCTCGCTGCAATATCATACACTTATTTTTACTGGGGCACATGTAGAATATTCTTGGCATCGAAGTGTTTGAATTCATTCTAGAAGCCCTTAAGAGTTACAGATATAAGTGTTACATTTGCAGATCAGCTGTGCCAAGGCAAAAAAAATACCGAAAACTATAAGGCTCCCCTGCCAGGTCACAGAATGAATGCTAACCAATCCCTCCAAGTATAGGGACCATGACCGTTGAATAAAGTACCTTGCGGTAGTTCCGGTTCAGCAGAAAATACGTTGGAAACCTGCATGAACATGCAGATGGTACATCATTTTTCCGCAAGGAATTGGACAATAAAACAACTTACCCGAGACGGATTATGAGGTACCGTTGTAGAGATAGCGGGTGCCGATGACCTTCGTGTGTGGCTATTCACCCGCACGTACCATGTCATGATCGTTAAGTTCTAACACTAAATGTCCCGGCTGGTAAGAGCTTTCTCTCGAATAATAAAAATACACCACATTGGCTGGCATCATATTACCCGCCAATACAATTTGCGGAGCGACGTTGCCATTACTCTGAGACAACAAACGCTTTAGCTTCACAGTATACACGAGATCCTAAGATTACATACAACCGCCTAAGCTAAAGTGGTCACCGCTGCAAGCGGCTGTTTCTGCAAGTATCAAGACATAAATTATACAAAACCTGTAAAAGCGCTCAAAGGATTTGGAAACGCTTCGGCTATTTCCCAAGATAATTTTACCGGATAAGCCGCAGAACTCTGCAAAAGTACGGTGAGACTTTTGTCGCACGCTCAGAGGTCGGAAATACCAGCCGACGAAAGCATATATTAGGGACAGGACAGGCAATGCAGAGAACATTACAAACCAGGCAATATTTTGATTTGGCTTCCCAGTACAGAATAGAAGTATACGCCTAAGAGTTGTCAAGAATTGCTCAGTGAAGCAGCGACAGGTACGCGAGCAGAATGCACCAATACTGGCATCTTTCGAAGTCTTGACAAAATTTACCTCAACGATAACAAATGGCATAAACTTACTTTTATTTTTATCGAGCGGAAAGGTCATCACAGATAAATTCATAGTCTAATTAACATAGGTGAGCACTTAGCCAAAACGTATATTTAATGGTGAGGCCATGCCATCGCAATGACCATCATCACCCATAGAAACTTTTTCAAGAGTCGATTAGGTAACTGGTGTAATGTATTATCAAAAGTAGTCGTCGTACCTATGTGACGTCCCACACCCAAGAGGAGTGCTGGCGACAGCCTACGATCAAAGAGCATCAATATACCGTTGACATCACAACTGCTTAGTAAACTCAAATGAAAAATATCCGGTGCTAGGTGTTGGTGTGTGCCGGCTTTGAGCGAAAAAAAAGAGCATCTCGCTGCCGTTGCTGAATTTGACTAGATTGCCCAGAAGATTATGCAAGAAGCTCTTGGATTGCAGCGATTAATCTCAAAGAGGGTACGTGGTAAATAACAAGAGGGCAATGCAGTATTACTAAGATTTGGATTATACGACGATTGTAGATTAGAGCATAACGATAGTCTACGATTATGTCGTGCAAAATAAGCGCCATGATGATCTGCTATCCTTGTAGAAAAAGGGGAACGAGAAACTCTTTTATGGAGAGATTGAAGTTGGAAGACTCTGATATACAGAGCTATGAGTACGTGTATAAACGAGTAGGGTAAGTAACACATGCAGCCACCTTGTTTTGATTTTGGCTGTTGATAGTTTTCCAAATAAGGGGAGCTTCCGCATTGGGCAGCAAGTCCTCCAGATTCGGAAACAGCGGTAAGAAATTCGCGAATTTGCACCGTTCGCTGGCTTCGGCCATCTCGTAGAGTTCAGCAGATTTCCGGAAGAAGGCACCGGCTCGTATTGGTTTAAGAGCTTTAGGAAAACAGAGCGACAAGTAGTAAGTAGTAATTGACGGTGGCATTAACTGGTGCACTCTATTTAATTATAATCGTTTCGGTTCTGACACCCAAGCAACGTCCCTGAGGTAGTGAACTAAGAGACGCTGAAGTCTTCAAAAAAACAGCGCACCTGTGCTTTCGGGACGGATATGCCAACGGGCGTAAATTGTTTCCGGTCTTTTTATCTTTCTTCGACAGCGAAACGGTAAATTTCTAGTTTTTGCAGAATAAGAAATTGGTCGCTTTTGTTGCAGCTTGGACTCTCCCCTTGTCAAATTTCATTTTTTATAAATCTTCAAGGTCTTCCACTCAAATATTTTTTTTACGTTTTTCCCTTTCTTCTTCTTTTCTTCCTTTAGTATTCTCTCTTTTTAAATCTTCAGTATCATTTCTCAGGATGTCTGCTACTGAACCAACCAAAGAGAAGGTTCCTCTTCAAGAAGAAGACGACATCGACATCGATGAGTTAGTCTTAGAGCTCCAGTCTCACCACGGTGGTGCCGGTGATGATGACGAGGAGGAAGAAGAAGAAGACGACGGTGCTTCTTTCAAGGAAGTTCCAGAGGAGCTTCTGAGAACCGACCCTAAACTCGGTTTGACATCTGATGAGGTCGCCAGAAGAAGAAAGAAGTACGGTCTTAACCAGATGGCTGAGGAGACCGAGAACATGATTCTCAAGTTCTGCATGTTCTTTATTGGTCCAATTCAGTTCGTCATGGAGGCCGCTGCCATTTTGGCTGCTGGTCTTGAGGACTGGGTTGATTTCGGTGTTATCTGTGGTCTGCTTATGTTGAACGCCTCCGTTGGTTTCATTCAGGAGTACCAGGCTGGTTCCATTGTCGAGGAGTTGAAGAAGACTTTGGCCAACTCTGCTACTGTTATCAGGGACGGTCACCCTGTTGAGGTTGGTTCCGTTGATGTTGTTCCAGGTGATATTCTGCAGTTGGAGGACGGTACCGTCATCCCAGCTGATGGAAGACTTGTTTCTGATGAGTGCTTCCTGCAGGTTGACCAGTCTGCTTTGACTGGTGAGTCTCTGGCTGTTGACAAGCGTTCTGGTGACCCTTGTTTCTCTTCTTCTACCGTTAAGAGAGGTGAGGCCCTGATGATTGTTACTGCTACTGGTGACAACACCTTCGTTGGTCGTGCTGCCGCCCTTGTTAACAAGGCTTCCGGTGGTCAGGGTCACTTCACTGAGGTGTTGAACGGTATTGGTACTATTTTGCTCGTTTTGGTTATTCTTACTTTGTTGGTTGTTTGGACTGCTGGTTTCTACAGATCTGTTAAGATTGTTAGACTGCTGAGATACACTCTGGCTATCACCATTGTTGGTGTCCCAGTCGGTTTGCCTGCTGTCGTCACAACCACCATGGCTGTGGGTGCTGCTTACTTAGCTAAGAAGCAGGCTATCGTCCAAAAACTGTCTGCTATTGAGTCTTTGGCTGGTGTCGAGATACTGTGTTCCGACAAGACCGGTACTTTGACCAAGAACAAGCTTTCCCTGCACGAGCCTTACACTGTCGAGGGTGTTGAGCCTGATGACTTGATGTTGACCGCCTGTCTTGCTGCTTCCAGAAAGAAGAAGGGTCTTGACGCTATTGACAAGGCTTTCTTGAAATCTTTGATTAACTACCCAAGAGCTAAGGCTGCTTTACCAAAGTACAAGGTCTTGGAGTTCCAGCCATTCGACCCTGTTTCTAAGAAGGTTACTGCTTTTGTTGAGTCCCCAGAAGGTGAGAGAATTATCTGTGTTAAGGGTGCTCCATTGTTCGTTTTGAAGACCGTCCAGGAGGACCACCCTATTCCAGAGGATGTTCTTGAGGACTACGAGAACAAGGTTGCTGAGTTTGCTTCCAGAGGTTTCAGATCTTTGGGTGTTGCTAGAAAGAGAGGTGAGGGCCACTGGGAGATTCTCGGTATCATGCCATGCATGGACCCTCCAAGAGACGATACTGCTAAAACTGTTAACGAGGCCAGAAACCTTGGTCTGAGAGTTAAGATGCTGACTGGTGATGCCGTCGGTATTGCTAAGGAGACTTGTAGACAATTAGGATTAGGTACCAACATTTACGACGCCGAGAGACTTGGTCTTGGTGGCGGAGGAGACATGGCCGGTTCTGAGCTGTTTGACTTTGTTGAGAACGCTGATGGTTTTGCCGAGGTTTTCCCTCAGCACAAGTACAATGTTGTTGAGATCCTGCAAGAGAGAGGTTACCTTGTTGCCATGACTGGTGACGGTGTTAACGATGCTCCATCTCTTAAGAAGGCTGATACTGGTATTGCTGTCGAGGGTGCCTCTGACTCTGCTAGATCTGCTGCTGATATTGTTTTCCTTGCTCCTGGTTTGTCTGCCATTATCGATGCTCTTAAGACTTCGAGACAGATTTTCCACAGAATGTACTCTTACGTTGTTTACCGTATTGCCCTGTCCTTGCACCTGGAACTCTTTTTGGGTCTGTGGATTGCTATCCTGAACGAGTCTCTTGACATTAACCTTGTTGTCTTCATTGCTATCTTTGCCGATGTTGCCACCTTGGCTATTGCCTATGATAACGCTCCTTACGATCCTCAGCCTGTGAAGTGGAACTTGCCTAGACTGTGGGGTCTGTCCATCATTATGGGTATCATCTTGGCCATCGGTACATGGATTACTCTGACTACTATGTTCTTGCCAAAGGGTGGTATTATCCAGAACTTTGGTTCCATTGACGGTGTCTTGTTCTTACAGATCTCTTTGACCGAGAACTGGTTGATTTTTATCACCAGAGCTGCTGGTCCTTTCTGGTCTTCTGTTCCATCTTGGCAATTGTCTGGTGCTGTGTTGATTGTCGACATTATCGCCACTATGTTTACCCTCTTCGGTTGGTTCTCTCAGAACTGGAACGATATTGTTACCGTTACCAGAATCTGGATTTGGTCTTTCGGTGTCTTCTGTGTCCTTGGTGGTGCTTACTACTTGCTGTCCGGGTCTGAGAGCTTTGACAGGCTTATGAACGGTAAGCCAATGAAGGAGAACAAGGGCAACAGATCTATCGAGGACTTCATGGCCGCCATGAGAAGAGTCTCTACCCAACATGAAAAGTCTACTTAAGCTGATCCCCTGTGATACAATTAGAACTTTTTAAAGTGTTTTGCACTCGACTATCATGGGAATCTTAGTCTGTGACAACGAGCTTTTAATATACTAATTTGGATTTTTTTAGACAAAACTCGTTGCAAAATTTCCTTTGGATCTCGTGATGCCGGTTGCAACACACTTTGGTTCTTTACTTCGGTTTAAAAGAACTTTTTTCGTTACCACATCATAAAAAAACATTCTTAGTTACAGTTAATGGAAACCAGAAGCAAATGAATCAGTTTTTGTTTCAGCCTTTTTTTTTTGTTATAAAGCGTTTATCATCATCATCATCATCACTTTTTTTTTATTATTGTTGTCAAGGCTATTACAAAAATCACTTAGTTTGCTTTGGATTCCGTTCAACTTACTTAATATTATTTAGTTACCAATCAAATATGATTTCTCTTTAATGTTTGGCGTTTAGCGTCACTCGTAGCGACCTGATACCTCGTATTATACTGTAGCTTGGTGTGTTTCACCCGTACACCATGATCTGCGGCCGACACTACTTTCCATTTATTTAGAGGACGGTGCGAGGAGTGCCTGTCATATATTCGGCCTAATCAATTAAGAAAGGACACACACGGCTTTAAGCTAGCAATCTTCTGAAGTCAACCGGTCGGCCAAGGAGTATTTTAGTTAAGAGGATTCTTTGCGACACTCTTTTCGACTTTTACACGGAGATTAGCAGAAAATTCCTCCGATGTCGTCTCCAAAGCTACAGAGTCTTGTGAGCTTCGAGTCCTCTGTAACCGATGCCGTAGCGAAATCTGTGAGCGGGCAAAAGCCGCTTATTATGTATGTGACGGATTTACCGCAACGGGATAATGAAGAATCCAGCCAAGTTGACCGACAGCAGCAACTATTGTCGGAACCTGATTATGGTCCGACCGATGACGATGCTCTGAAGAGATCCGAGGCCTGGCAGCACAAGTATCTGCCCTACAAAGACGCAACTACGGGAGAGAACCTGTGCAGGCTGTCCGTCAAAGCCCAGGATTTTCTGATCAACAGTGGAGTGAACTTAAAGATTGTGAAGAACACTCAGGACTACCAGTTCTTTTTACAAGCCTTTCCGCAGTTCCCGGCTCGGTTCCCTTGTCTGATGATCACTTTTGGGGGTATAGTCCTTGAGACGATTTTGTCGGATGTGGAGTTTGAAGAGTACGATACGCGGCTTCAGGCAGTGTCGGATAGAGTTGAGCAGATGCGGAGGGCTTTCTCTGGGAGAGAGGCTAATGAAGCTAGTGTGAACGCCAATGTTCAAACCAATGAGCACGCTAATGAAGTCAGTACATCTACTAGTAACGACGCCGCGGCTCGGTCAGCCAACGATACCTTAGCGTCAACATCGAGGAGGCGAAGGGAAAGTTTCAATGACATATCATCTAATGCAGCTCATCCGGTTAGCCCTACTGACAGAGCCAATACGCCAATCAGCGCCAACACAGCTGCCCCAAGAGCGCGGAAGACTCTCAAAGAGGAAGCTGCAGAGGTGGCAGCTAAAAAATACAGAGAGCAGTTGTTGAAACAGAGACAGAAAGACAAGGAGGAAAAAGAACGAATCCTACGGCTGTTGAAGGCTGACGAAGCTGAGAGAAGAGCAGAGAAAAGGATGGCCCTCGAAAGCCATAGGCAGAATGTGCAAAAACATGAACAAAATGACAACTCTAGTGATCATACAGAAACTGCAGATCAGGTGGACCAGACGGAGGAGTCGGGTAATACTGGCTCTTCAGCGGACCTTCTACGTACGGAAGTGCACGAGAACTTGCACAACCAAAAGATGGATAATTCGAGCGAGTACACTTTGCAACTAAAGCTGTTCGACGGAAAGGCGATTCGTGCCAAGTTTGCTAGTAACCTGACGCTGAAGGACGTGAGAGAATACGTGAATGTGAACCACAAGGAATATCAGACTGCGCGGTTTGTGTTTTACAAGCCACTAGACAGGATAACGTACACGCAAGAGAAAGAGGATGTTGAGCTGAAAGACTTACATCTCAATAGAGCAACTCTCATTCTTAAACCTGTTGACCCGTTCGCAAAGGGTCTGAACGAGGGCCACGACCAGCAGAGTCATGCCAACCCTAGTTCTTCGGTCAGCTGGCTCCGTTCGAAAGTGAGCAGTTTGTTCGGATGGGGCAACGATTGTACTGTACAAAATGGAGCTGGCCGTGGTGGACAACAACCCAATATGCCCAGTGGTCACAGCCAACGCAACGTCAATCCGGTAGAAGGTATGTCTATCAACCGTGCGGAATCCTTTGACTACCGTGACGATGTATCTCGCGGCATGCCACAGAGAACTACGTCCCCAGCACCTTCCATTACCTCTTCTCACGAGATTGGTGGTTACCATACACCCAGCGTTTACCACTCCCCACTCATTGCCTCTAGAGCGGATTCAAGAAGCGCTTCTCCTGTGAACGCACACCCTCCTGTGTTTCATCTAAGTACATCCACTGCAAACTTCAGTATATCTGACAATGCCCCTAACGTGCAGAACCATGCCAGTCATGAAGATTTGCCAAGAGGGCCTGAGTTAGTAGATCATGGGCACTCTGGCGTCGCCAGTGGAATTGCTGGCCAGCCACAATTGGTATCCAGACTCAGCCACAGCAACTCAACGAGCAGAGTGAGGACAATGGTTGATGACTGGAAGGGGCAGCCCGCGGAAAAGGATGAGAGAGAGGTGTACAACGGGAATGCTATCAACTTACAGGACCACAAGAAAAGTGATGAGGATGTCCAAATGGACGACGCTCAGTAAAGTACACATAGTATTGGCAATTAGGTAGTTAAGTAGTGATAACGACGTTGAGTGGCGCACAAATGATTGATTGCGAGGGTGCTTTGAAGTGAGTGGAGTTTTGTCTGAGTAATAATTAATCTTGAAAGTCGACTGTTAGAATGATAAAATTGGAGGTAACGATGTAGGACTGTGCTAGCGACAAACAGCTAGTCAATGAGCCCTCTGTGAGTTGTATCTCTTCATCACAGTCATCCTCTCTCTGTCTCACTCTTATCTAGAATGCTCATTAACCACCTAAACAACAGCCCAGAGCCTCTTCACCTAAGCAACAGGCGCACAAGGCACAGCAGGCACCGTAACAGCATGAATTGTAGTAGCCATCATCTTTCCTTTGAGGCTGCTGTTGCACATACATTGGCTGGGGCTGCTGCTGGTAGTAACCCTGAGGAGGTCCTTGTTGGTAGTAGCCACCTTGTGGAGGAGGAGGGCCTTGTTGGTAGTACTATTTAGTTAGTAGGCGATTGGATATAATGGTATATTTCCTCAAGATCTGAGTGGCTTGCAGCATAGGGTCTCGAAATATGAGAACTTAGCAGGGCGTAAGAGGTATTGAAGTCGCTAGGGGCAACTAAGCTTAGGAAAGTATAACGTTGCTACTTCGCGCTCCACTCGCGCTCCACTCGTGTTTCAGGTGGCCACGTTTCAGTTGGACACGTGAACAGAGTGGTGAAGTACTCTGTTTTCGCGTAAATAGTGCCGCTTGAAGGATAGTACTTACTCTGTTGCTCATATTAAAAGTGCTTTAGCTTGCAACTGCTGTCAGAAAGGAAATGAGCAAAGTTAAAAATGACTGAGTTGTCTGTTATTGGTGCTTTTGTAGTCTGTGAAATTGAAAAAATTTCAAAAAGTCGAGAATTTAGCCCTGTTTACAGAACCCACACAAGCAATTGGGCTGTGTGAAGCAAAATCTCGAGCCTAGTGATGAGACCGCAGCAGGACGCTATTTTTAGCTGCGTCGATCGACCTAAGAGTGTGACCTAGTGTATAGGCCGATGGCCTGTTGGTCGCCAGCTTATGCTGTGTGCGCGTTGACGTAAAAGGCAGCAGGTAAAAATGAGTAACATGATAGTAGAGAGAGATATCAGTCAGACGCAGAAGAAGTTCTACTAGCTTGACTTCGCTGGGCTAATTAGAATACTATTTTGAGTACTTTGGCAATTAGTAGACCGAACAACCTACAATGCTTACGCGGGATATCAAAATAATGAACAGCCTGTTAATACCGGTAGTACATAACACTACATAAAACGATCTAAATGAACCAAAGAGCAAGAAAAAAGACACAAAGGTCAACGAAAGAGCAAAGCATAGCAGGCTGAGGGCTTAGCAGCTAGATGATCATATCGATCAACTAAACTGCATAACCCCGACACAGCAAAGCAGAGCGAAGCAAGAGAATCCGAGATCAGAAACTAAGTCGTCCATTGGCTGATAATTGACAATGAAGACAAGGGTATCACTAGTGAGCCGCGCTTAGGCAACACGCTTAGTAGAATCTGACCACAGCAGAACCAGAAGTGACAGTAACGGTACAACCATCACTGCCATCTCCGTTGTAGCTGCCATTCTCATAGTAGCACTCACCGTTGACAGAAGAGCCATCAGTGGCCTCAATTCTAACGTTGAAGTTAGGTGTGTCTTTGTTGTTGGGGTTTGGAATCAAAGATAGATACGTTAAGCCATTGGTTGTGCCGGAGCCAACAACCAATGGAGCCCAGTTACCAATACCAGAACCGTCGGTTCCCCAGACGCATCCGTCTTCGACGGAGACACCGGCATTGTTCACGTAGTACTGAGCAGAAGTCAAGCCACCCTGCCATCTGTAGTAGCTGTCCTCGTTGACAACAGACAGAGGCTTGGTGGAGCCGGAAGTTAACTCGGTGGGGATAACCATATTCTCGGAACCAGGGTAATCGGTTCTGCACAGGGCAATGGTGTCATCAACCTCGTTCTTAGCAAAACCGGTCTCAGAACCCCACTCACACAGGTAATCAGAGTCCTGAGTCTTGTAGAGGTAACCGTTCTTACAGTAAAGACCACCAACGGAAACACCGTTAGATGGCTGGTTGGATGGCCATTGGGTCTTGGACATACCGGCCTGGCAAGCGTAGGAGCAGTAGTAACCGTCCTGGCATGAAGAAGCAGTGTCTCCGTTTTCGTTCATCACGGAGGCCCAACCGCCAAAGTTTAGCCAGTCAAGGCCAATAACACCCTGGCCAGATGGGAAAGAGTCACAGGAGATGGTTCCATCCTCAAACTTCTCAGAAGGAGAAGAAAAGTCTGAAAGGTCTCCGTTGATTCCACCGGAAGAAGAAGAGGAAGACGAAGAGGAACTTGAGCCGGTAGATTTTGGAGCGGCAGAAGTGGAAGTTTTAGCCTGAGTAGAAGACGCAGGCTGAGTGGATGACTCGTCACTGTCAGAAATGACAACAGCAGACTCAGAAGAGCCAGCAGTTGGCTGGGCAGTGGCGACGGATAAAGTGGGGGTGGTCTGAGTGACAGCAGCGTCGGCCGTGGTCACCTGGTCGTCAGAAATGGTGTTACCATTTTGGTCAACCTTGACAAACTGGGTGACGTAGACAACAGCAGCCTCCCTCTTGTGGTGGTGGTGCTGGTGTCTAGCGATAGGGGCTGCCAGGGCGCAGGAAGCCAAGGCAAGAGTGGAAAGAGTGGACACTGTCGAAAATTTCATTTTGATGTTTGATCTGGTATAATATCTGTTAAGGAAAGTATGCTTGATAGCTTTTGATCGGTAAAACCACTAGTTAAGGAATGACTAAGTGAGTTGGTAAAGAAAGTAAGATAGTTGGATTGAAAAGAAGGTCAAGCGGGATCAGATAGATATATCAAAACGAGTTAACTGCCAAACGATAGAGAAAAGAGCGTGTTCGATCTGATGAATCACTTTCGAAACAGCGAACCTTTGCTATTTAAAAGGAGACGGCAACAAAATAACAACAAAAATGGAAAAGAAAATCGAGCTAAGCGGCGAAAAATGCCCTTGTTCCACCAAAATTCACCCTTTCGAAGGAGCGACAAAGACAAAACAACAAGCGTCATGTAAACAAGACGCAAATTTTGCATTGTTTGGCTGCAGCTTTGTGCATTTATTCGCGACTCGTCGCGAGTGTAAACCCTAATTATTTGCATCTATTTTACCGTAATAGGAAGTTTGTAAAGATGATGAATCTAGACTCTGTCCCAAATGTAAGAGGTGGGAGGTGTGTATCAACTGCAATTGCGGGATGGTGAGCAACGAGAGTTGCGAGACCACGTATATTGCAAGAACGGGTATTCTTCTGACGGGTGCACTATACCGGGGACTATATACGTCACCCTATTGCAACTGTTCAATCCGAAACACGGTGCGAAAAGTTCTTCCAAAACGTGTTCACATGTGACAAGTAGAAAAAGTTTTCTTGTCGTGGGCCCCCCCTGTAGTTGCCCCTGCTTTTTTGGCCAATAAAGTGTTAATTATTTGCATATAATTTACGGCATGCCTACTGCATAATAAGACAGGTGAAATTCCTTTTTTTTTGCGTAGAGTACTCATTCGTGTTTTTGGGCTTGAATGTTTTGGCGTCCGTATAATAAAACGGTTTTTCGTAGTATATCCTGGTCTCGGCGCATGCGCATAATAAAACCTTACAAAGATCTTACAAATCTCTCACACGGCGAGACTATTGTGCGTTCTGCTTAATTTCTGCGACCTCAACTGCGCATGTGCCGAGGGCATTCTCGTTGTTGTTCAACTTGCATAGTTCTAGACATCAGCTTGCGTTCTTTTACCGCATTTTGCACCTTCTGCATCGTTGAAACGCTTGCAACCTAGCAGTGCTACGCCTTGAAACCTCCGGACTTAATACGTCATTTACAGCTAAGCTGTTTTGTATGCATGGTAAAAATTACCAAAAAGCTACTGTTCCCCAGTAAGTATGGTAGGCCAGCGAAAACCATCGGAAGGGGTGTGACAAGTGAGGTTCAACTTTACGAAAGAAAAGCTGGTCAGTTATTCGCTGTAAAGAAACTCATTAAAGATGCAGACAGGGAGACTTATGAGGCTTTGGCTAGTCGAGAATGGTCGATCTTGAAAAATCTAAATCATAAAAATGTTGTAACGGTGTTAGATTGTTTTAAGCACCATAAAGTGATTTACATAGTAATGGAATATCTGCCACTGGCCGTAAAAACCTCAGATGTGATATCCCAATTGATCGATGCCATATCGTATCTCCATGGCCAGCTGATTTGCCATTTGGATTTAAAGCTAGACAACTTGAGACTTACCACTTCTGGTGTCCTCAAGATTATTGACTTCGGAAGTGCAAGGGCACTTAAATCATACGAGGAAAACGTTTCTGGGATAGTTGGTTCCCGAGAGTACGCAGCCCCCGAGGTATTCAGAAAAATCAACTACAACGGATTTCAAGCTGATATTTGGTCGCTCGGAGTTCTAATCGCTAGGCTTAACAATGGTATATTTCCATGGTCTGTCGCCATAGAGCAAGAAGACTTGGAGTTTGCGAGGTTTGTGGAAACAGGGTACTGCCATATAGAGGTCGACCCAGACCTTGTAGTTGTCGATCCTGAAAGCCGTCTAAGGATATCACAAATTGTAGACAAGGATATGCGACATTAGGCGCGAAGCATTTATAGATATATATTTTGTGTAAAAAATTCCCCCAAAACTTTTGACTACTTGATGTTATTACCTTATTATCAGCAATGGCACAAAGAACAATGAAAGGATGGATGTACTACATGAACAAAGCTGTATTTTGGCGTAGACAGACCAAAATGAGAAAGCCACGCTGCGCTTCCCCCAAAGAAGGAACTGGAGGAGGTACATTTAGCTTTCGCAGCTTCTGGAAGTATAGCGACACAAAAGACGAATCTATGTTGACACTCAAAAGTTCAAGTTTGTTTGAGGAGGAAAATAGCAACACCGGTCTAGCTGGACTAGACACATTGTTCACCGCAGTGGAATATGACTCGCACACATACACGCTTGATTTGTTAGGCTTGCAAGACATAGACAAAAATGTTTTGTGCGAGCTAATGATGACCGAGAGTGACGAAGACTCTGCCCTATTGGAGGGCCTCACTTTTGGTCGTCACAGTACTAGTCGTCCTAGTAGCGCAGATTCTTTTACTTCTTTTCCCCCACATGATGCCCTTGGATGGGGTTCATCCTTAGGCGAGAAGGCAAACTCTATTCTTCAGCAGTTTGCTCCATCGAATGCGCATTATGATGTTGAGAACTTCATGTACGAAGATGTTGCGTACTTGCTCGGCGACTATAACCGTTACTACGAGAGTTTAAGCGACCTACTGGAAAGTTATGAGAACCACATGAGCGTAGAGCTACCTAGAGAAGAGCTTTCAAAAGTAGAGTACTGCATGCCAGAACACAAGTCTGAAACGCAAACGAAGGTGAAATTTTCCACCAGTGTTGAGTGCATTGAGTTCAGCCCTCTTACCAGTTGCAGTCAAATTGGTCAGAGCGCCGTTTCAGGAAGCCCAAGAACACCAGCCTCTTCAGCTTCTGTGGTTTCGCCAGGTTTACCGGCTTCTCCAAAAGCACTCAAGGTTACCAGAAACCCAAACTATGAAGTTGAAACCATCAATACAAAACTCGACCAAACCTGTTTCAACGGGATTGATGATTTCCTCGAGTTCCTTGACAATGAAGAGGACCTCAGATACGACTACACAAGAGAGCACCACGAATACCGCATGAATCAGATATGCCTGTTTCACGAGTATTATGCGGAGGCGTATTGAAGCTGTGCTGTTTGATTGCGTTAAGCAATTTGCGCCTCTACCTGACGGCATGTTGTAGTGATTGGCGGCCCATGCAACTCAACCCTTGCACGGCGAGCATCGATCACCAGCGTGGAAATTTAGCTCGCACATTAGTGCGGATCCATGCCTACACTTGCTTAGTCCTTGGTGGAGATAGCACCAATCGAAAGTTTCAGCGTACAAACTAGTCTCTTTGTGTAGCCAGGAATCATAGACGCGGATTCTTGACCTGCAGTGGACGCATATTAGCATACAATTATATAAACGAAATTTATGTTGTAAAGCCTAGTGGCTGACACCTCAGTGGCTCACTACTCATCAATCATAGTAACCTCTTGTTGGTCTATCTACCCATTGTCCATTTCATACCAAACTCTTAAAAGTTTGTGATCTAATGTCCCTCGTAAGTCCGTCACTGTTTGTGTGAAAAACGCACTCCCCGCACCCTCGCTTTGCATATTCTGTGTTCTCACAATTCTTCGCAGAAATAGAGATCTAACACTACAGGCTTAGCTTTGCCATTGCTCCGTCAATCGTCGCAGAAAGAGGCAGCAGATACACTGAGAAAGAGCTCCATTATCGTCAGACATCCCACCTGAGCTCATAAGTACCAGGAAGTCACGTGGTCTGTTTGTATTACTCCCTTTGTCAGCTGTGTGATCACTCTGTAAAAGGCCACCATGTCAAAACGCGAGTCTGAGGCGAACGAGTCTATGGACTCCAGCACAAATACCGCGTCTGAGGGTGCCACTGTTCCCGCATTGGTGTCACCTTCTGCCGCAGCACCAACCTCTCAATCGTTTACCGTCCCCGCGAGCAAAAATGCTCTTGAAGAGACAAAGATCAAAGAGATCTTGTCCTCTGATTCGTCACTCGAGCTCTTGTTAACGAGGTTGAAGCAAGACATTAAGTCTACTGACGAGTTCTCCTTGTTTGTCAAAAAGAAGTTTATTTCTGAGTCCAGCTATGCAAGAGAAATCAAGAAGATTACCGCCAATGTGCGCAGCTCAATCAAGTCCAACACGACAATCACGAAGGGCTCTTTGGTTGAATCCCTGGAGAAAATCATCCAGTTTGATGACAACATCGTTAAAGATGTGCGCAATCCCTATATCAAAGCCCTCGAAAAGATGTACGAAGAGCTCACGTCGTTGTCCGCCAATTTTATAAAGATCCGAAGGGAAATGAAAGAAGAGGGTCAGAAAAGGGAGAAGTTTGTGCTGGAAATTATCGCAGCAGCAGACAAGGCCAAGCACAAGTACTACGCGCTTTGCTCTGACTTGGAGAAGTTAAGAAACAGCTCTAACGCACATCAAAAGAAAATCACCCTGAAGGGTACTAAGACAGGATCGCAGCAAGAAGAAGAGCTCCTCAAGAAGATACAGATAGCAGATCAAGACTATCAGTCGAAGGCGGCTTCTTCGCAAAAGGAGAAGAAGAGTTTGGTTGAAATTCACAGACCTAGACTTTCAAAGAAACTACAAGACTTGATTTTGGAATTGGAGAATGCTTTAGCGTTGCAATTGGCGAAGTATGCCACCTTCAACGAGTCGCTCATTATTGGTCTAGGGAACCAAGTTGCTCCCATCAGTTCACAGTCAAAATCTATGAAGATGATTGCGTCAGATGTCGACGTTGAGAAGAATCTATACAACTATTTGCGGGGCGCGAGGGTCGAAACAAAGTCTAACTTTGTGCCGGTAGAATATAAGAAACATGTACTTTTTGGAGGCAACAACGTCAAGAACAACAGACCAGCCAATGGATTCCAAAGCAATGTGCGCTCAGCAAACCCTATGACACCCAAAGCTACTGCCGCTACCTCGAGTCCTTTGCCGCCCACCATTGGTGCGCCAAAGAACTTCCAGGTCAGACCAGCCAGCGCCAACAACGCCAACAGTAATGTCCCCAATAATCATGCCAGCTCACCAAATCAGCCAAATGATAACAGTGACAAGGCTTATTCCACACTGGACCCTACAAGGAAGTACCCGTCTACTTCGTCTGCGGAGGACTTTAATGGAAATACAAGCATTTCAGGTCTTCCCCTGGCTGTGACTCCTAACATAGGAGGTCCCAGACCTATGAACGAGGCAGAGCATCGAAAAACAGGCTCGGAAGGCTCGATCACTAATAGTTTTGACGACTCTGTGGCCAATTCCACCGCTATCAGCCAGGGCCCACAACTTTTTGGTGTTCCCATTGACTATGTTGCTCACGATGAGGAGATGATACCCATTTTGGTAAAGAAATGTATTCAGCTTATCGAGACTTACGGTCAAAACTCCGAGGGCATATATAGGGCATCGCCTAATGCAGCGAAAGTGGAAGAGTTGAAAGCGTTAATCAACAAAGATCCCACAAATTTTGCGGTACTAGAGCCAGGGGACCCTACCAATGTGAGTGATGACTACGTATATTGCATAGCGTCGCTTTTGAAGTCATTTTTTGCCAGTTTGCCAGACCCACTGCTCACGAAGGAGCATGCGCCTGCCTTCTTGAAAGCAGGCGAGATTCACGACGTCAAGGCCATGCGTATACAGCTGCACCGTACCGTGTTTTTGCTTCCTGATGCCTCTTACTTCACTCTCAGGGACCTGCTCTTCCATTTTGTTAACATCAGTTCTATGCCCAAAGTGAGAATGAACGTGAAGAACTTGAGCATAGTATGGTGTAATAATTTATTGGGTTCGGATTTCACGTCTAAGGAGGAGTTCGAGGTACAACAGAGAGTGATTGCTGAGCTGATAGAGGCGTCCCATGATATATTCAACCCTAAGGACGAGTAAATGAAATGTTTTAATTGTGTGTACTTTATGTTGATATTTAGTTCTATGACGATAAGTTAAAGGAATACTGGCTCTTGAGTCGCTGGATATATTGTATGATGACATCTTTATTAACGTTTGTCACAGCAGGCTGGAAAACACCGACACCTTATCTGGTGGTGCTGAAGATCAAGAAGCAGCGAAAAAAAATACCTTTCACTTATCAGTTTTCTATATTGAGAAACTGCACCAGACTACATATAACTATAACCCCAAAAACACTGAACCCATCATTTGCGACTCGAAAAACTCACTGCAACCGGTTAGCCGACTTTTCTTCTCATTATGGAAAGCCCCCTCCATATGGCATCCAACCAGCACCTGACTTGGGAGACTGTGGAGGTGAACCTGATTAACAATGAGCTTCACAAACCTGACGAGAGAGATGCGAGTGCAAGAAGGGCTATGTATGTTGACAGAGTGAAGCAAATCACACCGGACATTCTACAGGTAGACAAGTTCACAGAACTCAGTATGACTCTCACAGAGATCCAGACGGATGTTCAGCTGTGCATCAATGAAAGAAGCTTACTGGACTACGCCATGCAGTGCGTGGTCAACTACACATGGTCTTATCAACAGGAAAGGAGGCGGGACCTTATAGATGAACCAGCAAAGTACAACATCAGCGAGTTTCAGTACCTAGTTCATTGTTTCAGCGAATACATGGACCATTTGACTAGGCTTTCCGTTTGCTTCAATAGTATCGATATGCACTTTGACTTACTAGCGAAGCATTACAAGGACGTGTACGGATTTGACCGCAAAACGAACACCACCATCCTAAGCTTTGGCGTCCAGTTATACGTTGAGAATCTCCTTGGTGAACCAGAACCCAAGATTGAACAGCATGAGCATTACGTTGATTACAGGTCAAGATACTGTGCGCAATTTTTTAGCTGGTTCAACAACGCTTGTTTGAACCGCAACATGACACTAGGGCTTCCTGAAGCAACTTTTGGTCCCTTGGGTTCCCTTGAAGACATTTATGTCATGATGAAACAGTATCGCCGTCGCAGCAGGCCACCTCAAACTGTAGATTTTGAGGGCCTCATGGCTAAAGCGGTGAGACTGTTTGCTGCGAAGCTTCCTCTTAGCACATTGAACGAATTTGAATTTTTCAGGTTCGCCAATCTTGCTGTAAGTGGCGTTCAAGAACACTATCAAGTTGCTGGTTTGACCACAGGTGAGAATTCCTTGGAGCAATGCATTGAGTCTGTGGTGAGTGTAATCAACGAGCACTATACGACGATGGCCGATAAACTATTCGTCGTATCTAGCAGCAGTGTTTCACCAGACCTGGCTAAGAGCCACAATGATTTCTTCCGTTACACAATGTCGTGCTGTTCCGTTGAGAAGCTGCAGAACATCCAGCGGTTCTACGAGCGTTTCGTGCTGGACAGAATGGCATATTTTGTCCATGACGTTGTCGAGTCCAGCGTAGGTCTCGAAGCTATAGTGTCCTTCAAAGAGAGTTTGCGGGCTGCCATGATCGTGTCATTTGGCTCCGAATATCGATTCAACGACATTGTAGATAACGCTGCTCGCTCGCTAGAGAATTTGAAAAGCGCTTCTCCCCACCACGGAGCATTGCAGGGAAACTTGTGCGACAAACTGTTAAAGTACGTAGAAGATCACACTTTTGATGCGACCTTGTACAAGAGCATGCTGGAATATCTAAACGATCGCAAGAGCGCCATTCGGCGTGAAGTTCCTTTTTACATATACCTACAAGTTTTGCAAACTTCTCTCAACTGGATTCCGCAGAAGAGGTCTTTCTTCTTCAATGCGTTCCAAAAATTCATTGCTAAGGGCTACATAGTCGAGAGCCTTAATTTGGCATCAGAGATTGATGGTAACCTGCTTTTGGAGACTATATTGAGCGAGCTTACAGATATTTACGGGTCCAAGTACTTTTCTTTCATTAGGGACTTGATGGATGCCGCTAAAAGAGGCCGTGTGGATGCATCAAAGAACGCTTTAGAGGGAATTGACCAAAGTAATTATAACAATACTGGTGACCATAGCGTCACTAAACCAATTATGAAGGGAAATAGAGATGTTTTTTTTATCAAACCCGAGAACTCTCCCAAGCCTCCACCGAATGACAAGCTTGTTCTTCCCAAGTGGTTTAAGAGCACCATGAGATCTTCAGAGACTAAGTATAAAAAACAGTTGAGAAGGGAAGCTGTGAAGTTCAAATGGGCTTATCACTTGCAGAGGGTTGAGCTCCAATTTGCATGTCACTCAGGCAATATTGCTATTGAGTGTAATATGTATCAGGCTGTCGTGTTAATGGCGTTTGAGGAAGAGGATGTTCTTACATTTCAGCAGCTGCGTACTAAGACAGGCATGGACGCAACTCTTTTAACCGCCGTGTTGGAAACCTTTTGCAACAGTGTGCATGGCATAGAGGGAACTAATCTATTGATACGTGAGCAGGATAATTACAAGATTAATCTAAGCGTCGACCCTGCTCAAAAGCGGATCAGTTTTCCATTGCATGTTACCTTTGACCAGGCCGTAAAGGAGAAAAGCGCGGCTGCTGTTGAGAGAGAAGGGAAAGAGCGTATGAGAGACAGTATGACTTGTTTCGTGACGAGATACCTGAAGGAGCAACAAGTTCCAGTTTCTTATAGGCAGTTGTTTTTGGAGACGGCAACGAATGAAAAGAAGAGATCGTCCAATGAATCTACACTGAGGCGAATATTCAAAGAGGTATTGGACCAACTTCTTACTGATGGTTATGTCAATAGAGTGTCTGACTCAGAGTACGAGTACGTGCCTTAACGGAACACATGAGCTATTTATTATATTGCTAATTAATGGATCGGAGGACAGGAACTGGCCAGCGAAAATGCGACTGCAATCCACCTTGACCGGTAATGCTACAGAAAACTAAAGCGCTATCGTAAACTCTTGGTACATTCTCGCATGTGCGCGCGCGAGTGAACTTTTCAAACTTTCAGCACGTATTTTTGCTGGGGTCAGCTCTTGCTTCACTGCACGGTACTTTTCCATCCAGATAGCGGATCACACCCCTGCATCTCAATGGGGTCCCAAATGGATACCACAGATGCTAAAGAGCTCGTCAACACCTTCAAACGCAAAGGCCTTTTTGACCAAGAACGTAAAGAGCTACAGGAGGAGTTTAGGCACAGCGACGCGAGCAAAGAGCTGAACGAACTGCTGGAAAAGCTACTCGATTTGAAAGTGCAGAAAGATCCTACTCTCCTGCTGAAAAATGAAGGCAAATTATCTGCCATGGTGCTGGCATCTCTGGCCGGGACACCGAATGCTAGTGTGAGTAGAGAAGAGGCGACAATCATACAACAAATACAAAAGTTATTAAAGAGATACACAGAGACGAGTACAACAAAGTCGCAGGCGCTAAATGACAAGCTGGAAGGCGATTTGAAAGAATTAAATAATAGTATTAAGAGTGAACAGACTGGCAAGACCGGAAGTTAGACAGAGGCTCAACACCAGCTACTGCGGCCTCTCTGAGGGTCTACTGCAGGATTGAGTCTAATGTGCTACCGCGAAAAGAAGATTCCTACCGCGCTTCATGGTCTTATCTCTCAATCAAAACTTGGCAGTGCAGCTTGCCTCTTACTGGTCGATTCTCGGAGTTCAACGATCGCGCAATTTCATGCAGTCCTGTTAGTCTCTAGCTGATTATCTAGTTATTCCCCTTGATCTTTTCTTACTCCATCTTGGCTTCTTTGAGCTTCTTTTGACTACAAAATGAAACTTTTAATTACCGTGTTATTTGCCCTAGTTCCGTACCTTGTCGGGACGTCTGCTGCACCGGCACCCATCCCTGGTGCTGGCTTGTTTGACAATGGAATACTTGACGACTTAAGGGAACAGGTGCCACTCATTGGGAAGGCGGCCAATTGGCAAGACGCTAAATCACCTGACTTGACAGAGTTGGGGGCCGCGGGTGACTACAAAACAAAGTCTGACGATGACCTGCCACTGGTAGACTCAGAAACTTTACAGTCCCTCATCAGCAAGGAGGCACTTGAGGCAAGAGCAAACAAGCTGTATGAGATTGCAGGTTACTCCGAAAAGAAGTATGGCCACCCAACAAGAGTTATTGGGTCACCTGGTCACTACGCCACTATCAACTACATTAAGAAGGAGTTAAAGAAGCTTGGTGACTACTACGATGTCACCACAGAGTCGTTCAAGTCTGTGCTGGGTGAAGTTTACGACGCACAATTGATAGTTAATGGTCTGTCTGAGGCCAACGTTGTTGAGATGGACTTGTCTCCTGCTACTCCAGATAAAAATTTTGTTAATGGCACCTTGGTGCTGGTTGAAAACTCTGGTTGTGAGCTATCTGACTACCCTGAGAGTATCAAGGGCAACATTGCTTTCATCAAGAGAGGTATGTGCTCCTTTGGTGACAAGTCCGAGCTTGCTGGCAGATTAGGTGCATCTGCTGCTATTATCTATAATAACGAGCCTGGTTCAATAAGAGGTACCCTAGGTTCTCCTAAAAAGCATCATGTACCCACTGTGGGCCTGCCCAATTCTGTCGGAGAAGAGTACAGGGCCGTATTGGGTCACGGTACTATTTTGGATGCTGGGGTTCTCGTGGATTCTTTTGTCGGTAAGATTCACACCTTGAACGTTATTGCTGATTCAAAGTATGGGAATGAGTCGTCGATAGTCGCTCTGGGTGCTCACAGTGACTCTGTCATTGCTGGCCCTGGCATCAACGATGATGGTTCTGGCTCCATCTCTCTTCTAGAAATTGCCACTCAGTTGTCGAAGTTCAAGACAACAAATAAGGTTAGATTCGCCTGGTGGGCGGCCGAGGAGGAAGGTCTTTTAGGCTCGGATTTTTACGTGGCCAACTTAAAGCCAGAGGAAAACGAGAAAATCAGATTATTCATGGATTACGATATGATGGCTTCTCCCAATTACCAAAATGGTGTCTACAATGCTTCTAATGCTATCAACCCCATTGGTTCTGAGGAGCTAAGAGATTTGTACATTGACTGGTACACCTCTAAGGGCTTGAACTACACATTGATTCCCTTTGACGGCCGTTCTGACTATGTTGCTTTTATTGACAATGGTATTCCAGGTGGTGGAATTGCTACTGGAGCTGAGGGAGTAAAAAACGAGCTTGAGTACGAAAAGTACGGCGGTACTATTGGTGATTGGTACGACCCTTGCTATCACCAATTATGTGATGATTTAAACAACCTAAACTACAAGGCATTTGTGCACAATACGCAGTTGATTGCCCACTCTGTTGGTACCTATGCCGAATCTTTGGAAGGATTTCCAGAAAGAGAAGTGTCTGCCGATGTTGTAAATGAGAAATACCGTGCTTTGAGGGATATCAGGGAGAGCGATGCTTTGCCTGCTTGATTCCCAACAAATCGTTCCGAAATGCTTTCGTATCATATGTTGGGGAAGCAGAGCTCATATTACTTAGTAAAGTTGTAGAAGTCGACATGTAATACATTCACAGAGTTATTTAATGATTATATGTTCCTGGGTATATGCAAAATGAATCCCTCTACTAAGTCACAAGTTATTTAAATAATCGTCCATGCTGTAGTATGACGCATGCGGCTTTGATGCTGTTGACTTCGGTGAATTATCTCCTTCAACCTTGCTTTGAGTCAACACATTCTCAAAGTTCATTCTCTTCGAGTTGTTAATTCTAGAAAGGTTTGTGGTGACTTGTGATCTCACCAGTCCAGACTTGGCCTGCGGGGCCGTCGTTACCGTCTTTGAAATCCCATCTTGCTTGTTATGCTCAGTTACTTCTTCAAAGCCTCCTTGAAACATTCCTGGTGATAAGGTGTCACTAAGCTTAGATGGGAGGGTATTAATGGTTGCTATGGTAGCCAGCGAATCTCTCCTGGGATCAACAAGCTGCCAGTCATTGGTTTGCGAGAAAACTGATTCCTGAGCTGGTATCCATGGTTGACGTGGAGAGGGAAAAGTCGCCGTCGTTTTAGTTGCAGGAGAAACTAGGGATGCTGATGGAACTGGCGAAGCCGATATACTGGTCGATTCAACAGTGGCTGGGGTGGGAGAATCCTTTCCTTGCAAGTTATCTATCTTTGTGTATCTGTGTCTGTGAGCGGTGTGCTGCTTTTGGTGGAATCCTGGCTGCGATTTGCTATTTAGAATAGGCAACGAAACACTGGAGTCGTTGATAAAGTTGACAAGTTTTCCCGGCTGAGCATATGTAGAACCGGAGCGTTGCTCAACAGCAGGAAAGCATATGTTCGATGAGTTCAGCGAGCTTTCCGAGCTGCCGGAGCTATCAGTGTTAATATTAAGTGAGTGATGTGATACGTTGGCTTCAGTAATAGTGGCATCCGTGGCTTCAGAATTGGCTTCCTCTGAGTTGCTTGAGCGAGAATTAAATAGTCTCGACAGCCCTTGAAATCGAGAGGCATTGCTGGTACTAACAGAGTCCTGTGCTGAGGGGTTGAGCAGGTCTGAAGACTTGGAGTGTCTGATGCTGAACTGTAAGTCTTGTCGTGCATGTGTGCGAAGAAATTTTTCGTTGTATTTGATAAAGGACTCGTTATGCTCCTTTCTACCCTTGCTATAAAAGGAAAATAGCTTGTGATGCTTGAGAGCCTTGATGTTTAGACGGTTTTGAGGGTTCTTGGCCAGCAAGCACCTTAGTAGATCGCACAGGGCAGAGAAGTAGCTGGCGATCGTCAGGCTGATTTGAGCATCAAAGTTTGTATCATTAATTAGCCTGCGTAAAAGGAAGCAATCACCTGGACGACCGGGCAGGACGAGCTCGTTCTCTGCAATGTCTTTGAACAGCCTGAACTCGTTCTCGTTGTAGAACGGAAACGACGCAAAGAATAGATAGTACAATGTGATTCCAAATGCCCACACGTCAATCTCGTAGCAAAGCTCATCTTCTTTATTGCGGCTATTGCTGTGAGATGAGAAGAGTCCAAGCTTCCTGAGTCTAGAGGACTTAGCTGGATCGATGGGGCTGTCGGTACACAGCTCTGGGGGCAAAAAGAGCGGCGTCCCCACTGGGTTTCTGATGAGTTCAAAACTGTCTTCAGCCAGTGCGCCCGTAAGTTTGTACGAGGTACCCATGTCGGAGATTTTCACTGTGCCCCTGCTGTCTATGAGCAAATTACTGGGCTTGATATCCCTATGTACTATCTCGTTAAGATGGAGGAACTCGATTCCCAACACGATGTCACGTATCTTTTGTTGAGCATGTTCCAAAGAGCACTCTTTTGGATCTGTCGGGCTCTGTATGAAATTGTATAACGTCAACTCCCCTAAAGGGCAGTACTCCATAATAAAATAGTATTTGTTCACCTTAAGGCTTGGGTTCTCATTGCTGATTATGCTGTAGAGTTCAAGCAGATTAGGGTGTCCAAATTTGTGGAGATAATTGGCTATTTTGATCTCATTGTTGATCTTCTTGACGTCATTTGCATTCGACAGATTCAACAGGGGCTTGTCAAACTTGTGGTTGCTGACTATCTTCACAGCATACAACCATGAGTCGTCACATTTCAGCGTAGAGAGGTGGTGATCTTTCGGTGTAGACAGTAGCAACACCTTTCCAAACCTCCCAGCCCCAAGTTTCCTAACGGTCTTGAATTCGCCAAGGTGGAACTGTCCCTCAGACATGTGGATGGCAGGCCAGAGGGCAACCTCAGGATCAATAGTGAATGAATATGCTGAACTTGAGTATCAATCTTTTGGTGGGAAAGAGCTCCTAGTTCCCAATTGCAAGAGACTCCTTTATTTTGGTAACGGCCTCAGATAGTTTATGCTAGTTTCAAGACGAGGAGCCAATTGGGCCATGCGTTGTCACTAAGGCCAGGAATGCTTGCAGAGAACCTTCCTGCTACAATACTCTAACACTCTTTATCGCGAAATTTCACCTATGCAGATGTCGCGCTATACTTAAATGTTGTGATAACTGGACTACGTGGCATGTGCCTTTAGTCCCCCCTCTGGCGTGTCAATGCTCACTTCACGGTGAAAAATATGGCGCTAATCAAGTAGGTGAGCCGCACAATTCGTTTAGATTATAAGGTAACTAGCTAATATTTTGGTACGCACGTTTGAGAAAGGGGAAATATTACTTCGAATTTCGTTTCCCAGGAAAGACTACGAGCATGCTGACTTATTGCTACCTGTACTACTCCCACTCAAGCACTCCAACTTATTGTAGAAAAGAAATTATCTCGATATATAACTCTATAAATACAAGTTATTTGCCCACTCAGAATTTAATTCCTTGATCTGCCTCCGTTCCTAGGTTTAGCGTTACCAAATTGCTGCCTGAAAAATTGATGGTGTTGGCCGTGTTGGCCGTGTTGGCCCTGTTGTCTTTGTCTCGGAGGTTCCTGGTGAAACTGAAACTTTATCCCTTCACCAAACGGAAATCCTGCAAATGGATTGCCTCCCGCAAAGGGATTTCCTCCTGCGAAATGGAACTCCTGTTGGAAAGGATTACCGCGTGGGGGTGCCTGTCCGCCGTGGCCATCGTTGGGATCCTGGCCAAAGTTGTCGTAGGCTGATTTCTTCTCAGAATCAGACAGTACTTCATAAGCGTTGTTGATCTCGGCCATTCTCGCCTCGATCTCTTCATCTGTGAGCCCAGAATCACTCCTTTTCAACTTGTCTGGGTGGTTCTGCTTCACTTTCTCTCTATAGGCCTTCTTGATCTCGGCTTCTGAAGCGTCTTTCGAAACACCCAACACTTTGTAATAGTCATTCGCAGGCTGTTGCTGCTGTCGTTGCTGTTGCTGTTGCTGGTATTGTTGTTGTTGTTGTTGTTGTTGTTGTTGTTGTTGTTGTTGTTGTTGTTGTTGCTGTTGCTGCTGATAATGATATTGCTGTTGCCTTCTGTGTTCTTCTTGGCGTCTCCTTTGCTCTTCCTGTTGCTGGGCTCTTAGCACAGACAGATACTCCTTATCCAAAATCTCGTATCGTGACTCCCATAGTCGTGTGCTCTTCCAAACTTCCTTCACGCGCTCAAGCAGCTCGCTCGCCTTTCCATAGTCACGGGAATTCAAATAGCGGTCAATCTTTTGGATAATTCTTGGAAGAAAAGGCATGTCTTTGAGCAAATTAGCCTGTTTTTTGTACACCTTGGACGAGAGCAACTTCTTACTCTTGTCTTCTTTTTCTCTCAACTGTACAAATGACTCCTCAGCAGCCCTTGACAGCGTCAGCAAGAACTTTGACTTCAGAAGTAGCTCGTCGCTGTCCTCTTTGAAATTGAACGACCCAAAACTGCTTACTGCAATGTCAGCCAGCAGCTCATAGTTGTTTTTCAACTTGTCATACTTGATACCAAGGGTCTTTATTTGATCTGGTCTCAGCTTGACCTTTTGCTTTTCGTCAAAAAGCAGCGTATTCAACTTCTTCCAGTCATCTAACTTTACTTCCAGTTCTTCAATTCTCTCTGCATTTACGGTCTCCTCTTTGGACTCCGAGTCGGTCTCAAAGTACAAGTTCGAATAATATATGGATATGTCGTTCAAGATCTTCCAGATGGGTTCAAACTTGGACGACAGCTTCGAGTACAGCTGACAGGGCTTGTAGTCATTGTTCAACCTGAGACATTTGTGCAGGTGTTTTGTCGGCGAGCCCACGAGCGACTCGGGCTTTGCAAAGTACTGTAGCTTGAACAGGTTCACGTAGTTGTCGAAGTTTTGATCATTGCTCGCAATTAAGGTGCTGTAATCATCTATCAATGTGTCGCATTTCTCGTCGTAGCCCACTTTGGCGTCACTTAGCATGCACTGAACCCTCAGGCTTCGCAGCAATGGGATTGAAGGGAACTCTTCTATAAGTCTTGTGGTTAACGATATGCATTGGTCGTACTTTGCCGAACTAAGCGCAGCTGAGGCATGTGATATTCCTTGCTCTATCTCGGCGACCTTGGCCAACAGCTTTTCAGTCTCTGTTGACGTCAGCGAACTTTTATACTTTTCAACCTTGGCGACAACCTCTTCAGTCCTTCCCAGACCTAATGCAATGTCGGTGAACTTGTGAAAACAATTGGCGTTGAACACCCCTGATTGACTCATACATTGATCAAAATCTTCTAAGGAGAGCTTGTCCCTTCCCAGGGAAAAATTGATGAGTCCTTTTTTGTAGAGTATGCTAATCAGCTTGGACTTCATCTCCGTTGCACTATTGACGCCATTAGCGCTGTCCTGGATTGGGTCGCTGTCGTTGTTTTTCTCCGCCTCATCTTGTAAAATAATCAACTCGTTGACAGCCTGGTCATAATCTTGCAATACTTTCAAAGAGGGGCCGCCGGACTGCAGTTCCTTGTCTATCTGGGCAATCTTACTGGAAAGTTCTGGCCAGCTCAGCGAGCTAGACGCATTTGTCAAATACGTTATCGCACTTATGAGCGAGAGACACGACAGTAATCGCATTTGCAAGCCTCGTTTAAGATGAGAGAGACAAGAAGCGGACGATAACGAGGAAAGAGTCTCTTGACAGCTGTTCAGTTGTTCCAGAACTATCCATTACAGTCAGACAAAACGCATCGCTGTGCTTAAGCTCTAAAAAAAGGTCGTGTCGCACCCGATCTGCTTGACCATGCAGGAGAGCGCAGGTGAGAGTGGGAGGTTGGTGAGGATGCCAGACACCAGCGACAGCGTAATACACTAGCCTGCAACGCAATAATACTTTACATGTGAATTGCTATGGATACACGAATAATACACGACTGTATATAATAAACTATTCGTAAATATCACCAAACCGGTTAACTTCGGTCGGCTGAATAAATGAATATGTAAGGTAATCAAACGACGACGGCAGCGTCACAAGCTCCCACGACACACTAATACTCATTGTACCTTGCCAGCTTGCTAGAATAACTCAGCATCGACTTATTGGAATCCCTGTTCTTATTTTCTCTATCCCTGCTTCTTCTGCCAAATCTAAACGACCTAATCGACTTGGATGCACTAGGCAACGTCCTCGAATTGTTTTGCACGTACCCAAGATAGTACCTTGCAAGCAGCAACGCTATCACTACGACAAACACAAGGAAAAAGACGATACAAATGAACCAAGTGTAATTCTCAACATTATTGCCTGGCACTTTGACGTTCATACCAAACAAACCAGTGATCAGATTCAGAGGCACCAAGATAGTACCCAACAAAGTGACCTTGGAAAGCATCTCTGTAACCTTATTATTGGAGTAAAACGATTCAACCTGCAGCTGGGCCAAGTAATTTGCGTGTGATCTTGAAAAAATCTTCTCGTAAGCTAACAAGCTCTGGAACATGGTAATAATATGGTCCTGAATATCACCCAAATACAGCGCAATATCCCCTCTGGGCTGTGCCGGAGCGGCAAAATGGTTACTGCTACTGTTTACGTTGTTAACAGAAGCCTCATCCTGGCAGCGCTTCGCAAACATCTTGATGACATCGGCCTTTCCAGATAGCAGGCGCATCAATGTCATTACTTTTCTTCTGGACTCGCCTATTCTCTGCAACATTGTGCCAAACTCATTCTCCCTGGACACAAATACGGAATCCTCTATTGCGTCGGCCTCGTACTCAATCGCTTGAATCACCGGAGCAAATCCATCGGTAATATCATCGATAAGAGCATAGCACAGCCAGTCTGCCGACACATCAACATAATCACGCAACTGCCTGACACGTCTTCTGACACTGGCGGGGTGGTTCACGGGCGAGAAGTGAAATGTGAGGATTCCATTGCGAAATACAACAATATAGATGTTGATAGGCTCCAAAAAATCCTCACTCTCGTTGTCCGTTTCAAACGTATGAAAACAAACAAAGTAGTAACTCTTAAACAATTCAACCTTTTCACGAGTTTCTTGCATTCTGATATCTTCGGCCGTCAAAGGATGGATGGCAAATGCCTTAGCAAGCATTTTCATCTCGTTGTCTGTAGGGCAAATACAATCTAGCCACCAGGTGGAGCTTTGGTCTTCCGGAAACAGTGACTGAAATGGTTGTCCGGGCTTCACCAAAGATGGGATATCTGGAGCGTGTATGGTTTCCTCTTTATCTGAAGAAAAGAAGCTGAATCTGTCAGGGGCAGCAGTTACGGACTGCTTGTCATAAGCAAAGTCCTTCTCAAAAAAAGTTACGTTGTATCCCACGTCCGAAGAATCACTGGTGTCTGGGTACTTGGGCACGTATTTGTTCGCAGCAGCGCTGGGGACACCGCTAGTCCTACCTGCTTCCGCGGAGTTCTGTTTCAATTCTTCCTCTCTTCTCAAAAACTGTTCAGTCTCCTCTCTCTGCTCCTGAATAAATTCCTCAATTTCAGCAAAGTCGATTCCCCTTACCCGCACGTGTTCCGGCATCATAGGGAAACATACATCTTCCTCTGTCTCCTGAGAGTCACGGGACGCATGCGAATCAGCATCGCTGTCATCGTTGGCGTTGGGTGCTGTGCTTTTACCCATGTTGCGGGCTCTTCTCGAGTCTGATGCCATTGATGTACGCGAGATCTGCTTTGTTAGATTGTAATTAGCGGGGAAGAGTGTGTTGCTGTTGCCACTGTTACCACCACTATTGTTGTTCGTGTTCGAATTACCAAGCAAAATTCCTTCTGTAACGCTCTCTTCTTTGGGCCTGATAAACGACTTCACCTGCTCACTGAACGAACGAGTCCTCGTGCGCTGGGGGTGTGCTAAGTGCTCGTGAGGCCTAACATACTGAGATGAATTACGACGCGCCGCACCTGTTAACGGGGGTAACGCTGACATATTCAAGCTGGGAAGAGGGCCCTGTGCTGAAGCTGTCGCTGATTGCGCAGTCTTTTCGCTCAGTTTTGCAGGGACGCTGAGGTTAAACTGGTCCTCTTCCTCATCATCCGGACCATAGTTCATCACGCTGCTTCTCAAGTTTGTCGACCCAAGCATAGCATCGGCTCTTCTGGGAATAGGTTGAGCTAAGTTATGATCTGTGTCCTCTTCCAGTATGGGTGTATAGCGAGCAGTCCGATTCGCATCTCTTGTATCTCTTGTCTGTCGACCCTGTTGCTGGTCTTGCGAGTTAGATCCACTGGACTGGAGCTGCTCCTCAACAGCACTGGAGTCGACGCGAACGGGTAGAGACATCGTTTGGTTTCTGTGGTCGTTCAGTTGGGAGTCGTCACTGATACTCGAGTGAACCGACTCTTCTAGCGAAGAGGTCACTGAGATGGAAGGTGACGACGATCTCGACCTGTTGATGTCTGACATCTGATATGATTCAATTGGCTAACAAGTCTGATATACTAAATCTCTTTTCAGCTGATCACACTGCTGATTATCACGAAGGCTCAGTGATTGTAGTAATTGCTCTTACTGGTACCGTACCGTTATCCTGCTCTGTTGTGCTATATTGTCTGTTGTATATTCTCTTATAGCGTAGAACCTAATTAAGGAGGCTCTTTCGCAAACATATGTCTATGTTGAAATCTTAAAGAGCACTGAATCAGTAGCTTGCTAAAATGTACAATGCTAGGTTAGCTTGCGTTAGTCAACTGTATTAGAATTGCTAGTATCGCCAGAAGAGGACAGGAGCTGATGGCCTGCATAATTTTTAAAAATTTTCCCTTTAAGCACATGTCTCGAATTGATTTCCAATTTTGGGGGTACACAAGGTGGACATCAGTACACCGGTTAAATGAGACGAGGAATATAATAGCCAGCCGGGAACTTAAAGTCTGAGAGTCATAGTGACTTTGATGAAGAAAGAGGCATGTCAGAGCAATACAGTTTAAGCAGGGATTCCCAAGGACGGCTTAAGCCTTTTGCAGTGCATCAGGTATAGCTGTAAACGATTTTCTTTGTAAATGAAGCATTGGCTGATTCTCTTGTTGGGAAAATAATCATGTATAGCTCGTAAAGCCCACAATGCATAGTGATATTAAAGGTTTCATAGTCGTTGACTATGAATTAATTATATAATGGATTAGGTGTTGATTGACTTTTACGGCTGGGTTTGTAGCAATTTTTCTGGCGTCTTTGAGCCAAAGACGATCGAGGTATGTCGCAACTCCGACGGAATTTGGGAAAATTTTGCTGAAAGGTAAAAGCGGTAAGTCAGGAAAAGTCACGTTGCTTGACTGGGGCTTGGCCCCGGCTAATCTTCGGTAGCATTTATTCTCTATCATTGGCTAGTTCATTATTTCACTCCACTAATTATTGAAAACTTGGCTAATTACACGGATAACACTCCTAGTAAAGACCCTCAGCGTTCTCTACAATGCAACCAGGTAAATTGCCCCTCTCTACAAGCGAACCAATACTGTAAACGGTCTCTCCAAAACTCTCAAGCATAGAGCTCACCTCCTTCACATTCTCCTCTTTCACAATGGCAACCATGCCAATTCCGACGTTCAAAGTCTTTAACATATCTTGTACTGGGATGCCACCAGTCTTTCCAAGCCACTTGAAAATCTCAGGTACCTCCCAAGTGGACATATCAACCTTAGCACACAAATGCTTGGGAAGGGCCCTAGGAACGTTCTCCACAAGGCCACCTCCAGTAATATTAGCCAAGCCTAGCAGCAGGCCCTTGTTGACCACAGGCAAAAGCTGCTTCACGTATATCCTAGTGGGCACTAAGACAGCTTCGCCCAAAGTTTTGCTAGGGTCAAATGGTGCCGCATCTGTGTACTCGTGTTCAGTAGACTCAATGATCTTTCTCACCAAGGCGTAACCATTTGAGTGGATACCGCTAGACGCTATTCCCAAAACAACGTCTCCAACCTGCATCTCATTGGTCTTTGGCAGCATTCTTGACTTCAACACGGCACCTACAGCAGTACCATTGGTGTCATAGTGGCCTGGCTGGTACATTCCGGGCATTTCGGATGTCTCTCCTCCAACCAAAGCACAGCCGGCTTGTCTGCACCCTTCTGCGACACCTTCCACAAAGGCAGCAGCAACATCGACATCTAGGTGCGCAGTGGCAAAGTAATCTAAAAACATCAAAGGCTCAGCTCCTTGTACCACTAAGTCATTCACGTTCATAGCCACCAGGTCGATACCGACAGTGTTGTGGATGTTCATAATCTGAGCCACTCTCAGCTTCGTTCCAACACCATCTGTCGCTCCAACAAGCAACATGTCGCTGGTACTCTCGTAACCGGCAGCCATCAGATCAAACAAACCGCCAAATCCACCAATCTCTGAGTCGGCTCCCGGTCTCTGGGTCGACTTGACCATCTTTTTGATCTTCTGCACAAACAGGTTACCCACATCTACAGAAACACCTGAATCTTCATAAGTGATTGCTACTTTGTTGGCTCTGTCCTTACTAACGCGGAAAGCCCTGTGAGCAATGTCCTTTCTGTTGTATTTACCCTCAAAAGAGACAAGGTCGACGCCAGCGTATGCTTTCTTGACGGCCTCCTCAAGAGAGTCCGCAATAGCAGTGGCAGCAATTACTCTTCCGCCAGCTGTCACAACTTTATCTCCTTCGGCCTTGGTACCAGCATGGAAGATGTACGTGTCGGTAGGTAGTTGCTTAGCGATTATGATTTCGTCGCCCTTCCTGTAAGCCTCGGGATAGCCTGCCGCAGCCATAACCACGGTGGTACTCGACTTGTCCTCGTACACCTCAAAGTCTATGGCATCAAGTCTGTGCTCGACAGCAGCCAACATCAGCTCCAACAAATCTGTCTTCAGTAGGGGCAGCACAGTCTGCGTCTCAGGGTCACCAAAACGGATGTTGTACTCCAAGACACTAGGCTCACCATTGGGAAGAACCATAATACCAACAAACAAACATCCAACCATTGGGTATCCCTCCTTTCTCATACCATCAATTGTGGGTTGGAGAATAGTCTTTCTGATCTTCTCCAACAGCTTAGGAGTGCCAATGGGAGCAGGCGAATACGCGCCCATACCTCCGGTATTCAAACCAGTGTCGCCATCACCAATTCTCTTGTGATCTTGCGCTGGAGGCAGATCAAGAATCGTGTATCCATCGCTGATACACAAAATAGATAGCTCGTCTCCCTCTAAGAACTCCTCTATGACAACCTCGTTACCAGCATCACCGAAGGCGCGATCAACCATGATTTCCTTGATTGCCTCAAACGCCTCTTCCTTTGTTTCTGGAATCAAAACACCTTTACCAGCAGCGATACCAGAAGCTTTGATTACCAGTTTGGCGTCGGTTTCTTCGATGTACTTCTTAGCCTCGTTATAGTCACTGAAATTGCCATAGGCAGCAGTGGGGATGCCATATTTGTGCATGAAATCCTTCGAAAACGTCTTGGATCCTTCCATTTTAGCAGCTTTGGCGGAGGGACCAAAAACGGGGATGCCTACTTTGACAAAGTACGAGCTAATTCCGTCAACTAGAGGTTGTTCAGGCCCAGGCACCACTAACCCAACATTATGCACAGTGGCAAACTCGACCAAAGCAGGAAAATCCGAAGGACTTGTGCCAATCGGCACGCTGGTGACGTTAGCAAGTCCAGTTGTTCCTCCATTACCTGGAGCTACGTAAATGTGTTGTATTCTGGGGGACTGCGACAACTTCCATACTAAGGCATGTTCACGGCCTCCATTGCCTACGACCAACACGGTGATCTTATCGCTCATTTCAGTTGTTGTAGATTCGCACTATACGATTTAGGTCGTGGTATGGAACGGTGTGTCTCTAGGTTACTGCTCAGAGCACTGGTGTTGTTCAAGTACTTGCAGTCTCTAATCAATCTCAAGTCATGCACTTTTTTTTTAATTATTGAAATTTCACTTGACTCGGATCGAGCACGTGACTTTGTCACGTCAATGAACAGCTTAGCAAGTGGAGGGGACAAAGCTCAAATTCGTTTCACTGTTGAGTCAA
The DNA here is from genome assembly GCA_003706235.2 of Wenyingozyma naganishii. Taxonomy (NCBI): domain Eukaryota; kingdom Fungi; phylum Ascomycota; class Pichiomycetes; order Pichiales; family Pichiaceae; genus Wenyingozyma; species Wenyingozyma naganishii. The sequence continues at coordinate 13,956 of PPKS02000007.1, read as the reverse complement.
CGGACAAGTCTCTACGTACTAGTAAAGCTGTGTGGCTTACTTCGTATCTCAATCATTTAGAAAAGGTCATGTGATCCACACTCGCTTTGACTCTTGTAAATCCATAACTTATGCAAATGAACCAAATTTAAAACGGTATTCAAGCCTGCTTGAACTTCAACCAGATTGCCAGATGGGCCACTTGACACTAACATAAGCACTAAAAAGTATATTCTCCGATTCAAAGAACACAGCTGACTGTCTCAAATGGCCCGTCATTGTAGCGGAGTTACGACTAATTTTCTACGTTCCAGTTATCATGCCTTATTACATTAGCTCTATACGTATACATTACTCATCATATGGACATAGCGGTGAACTTTGAGACAGGTCCACCACCTGTCCTAGAATACTTTTTATTATATGCTGGCTTCGTCACTTTCGACGAATTTCCTTTTTTCTGAAACTTACTAGTCCGCTTGAAGCTCTTGCTATTCTTTGAGTATGATGATTTGCGTCCTTTTCCTCCTTTAGCCACCGCTCTTTGCGATTGTGTGCTCTTCAACTGGCTAAGGACCTCCTGATCTTTTGAGCCGTTGAAGTACGGCGACCTGTCAAAGGAAGTACTGGAAGAAGCTATAATGTCCTCTGTATTGTCGTCTATATCGACTAGCTGGTCCCGTTTTACTTTCAGCTGACGCAAAGTAGAGCTAAACATTGTCCAGTACTCAAGCTGTGGTTTTTTGATGTCGGCTAGTGTAGAAAACTCTTTCTTTGTTTGCGGCAATCTTTGCGCCATGTCATTGATGCTTGCATCACTGAGCAATCTGGTAACATCGCCATAGCGTAGAGTAGTAGCATTGACATTCCGGATAGATTTCAGTGCCTGTACGCAGTTCGCAACATGCTCATCTCTTTCATTGTAACTGAAATTAGACAACTGTGGCATTTTTGCACGTCTACCACCAGTGGCACCAGCTGCCCGCCCACTCATTTGCTTGGCCACAACCGAAGCTGTTGTGAACCCAGCAGGTGCGACATTTTCCTTCCCATTGGGAGCATAAGATTTGGCGTTAGGAGCCTTCGATTTATCATTCCTGGTGAAGGATATTAATACTTTTTGAGACTGGTTCATTAACCTGATAGCATTGGGGCCAAGTTTAATGTAATTTGTCGCAAAGCCTGCAGCGTTCATCACTGACTGCTCTTCCAGAATTCTTTCGTGGATCAAGTGGAAGAAAATTCTCTCAATCTCAAGTTTGTCCAAATCTTTTCCCGCTCCATGCTGGGGTAAGTTGTGCCAGCCAAGGCCAACTATTTTTGATGTTTTTGATCCTTTGAATATGTCTTGGCACTGTAGCACAGTGACCTTTTGATTACTGATTGACTCCACTAGCTTGGTTATTGCAATAGCGTAGCGTGACACATCTCTCATCTCTACTTCTTCACCTTCCCCTCTTTGACAATTATCACACTGCTTGTGGCAATCTGCACGTGCAAACGACTCGTTGAAGTATTGTAGCACTTGCTGACGTCGGCAATCTATTCTGTTTTCACAGTACTGTACAACCTGCCTCAGTTTACTGAGATGCTTCTCTTTGCTGGGTCTGTCCAGCTCTGCATCTCTCATGATCATCGACTGCAAGTTTCTAGCATCTTTATAGCTATAGAACATGAGGCAATCACTATGCTTGCCATCTCTTCCAGCTCTACCCGTCTCTTGATAGTACCCCTCCAGCGTTCTAGGAATTGTAAGATGATACACAAATCTGACGTCTGGCTTATCGATCCCCATTCCAAATGCAATGGTAGCACAGATCACTTGCACTTTATCGCACTGCCATGCTAGTTGCACTGCCAATCTATCCTCAGGCGACATACCTGCGTGGTAAAAGTCGCAACGAATGCCAGAGTCCTGCAGTCGAGCAGCGGTTTGCTCACACGAGTTCTTCGAGTGGCAGTATATTATGCCTGACATGTTTTTGTACTTTCCCTTGATGCTCTGGGCAATCATTTCTACATGATCCTTGGACTTGAAAGCCACCTCATAGAACAGGTTAACCCTGTTAAAACTCATCTTGAAGAATTTTGGCGAGCTCAGCCTCAAGTTGTGTATGATATCCATTCTAACATGCTCGTTAGCAGTTGCTGTTAGCGCCATTAGAGGAATGTCGGGGTACTCAAGCTTGAACATGCCCAGCGCCTTATAGTCTGGTCTGAAATCGTGACCCCAAGAAGAAACACAGTGTGCTTCGTCCACCACAACTCTAGCCAGCAAATTTTGAGAGTGTAGTCTCTTAATGGCGGCTTTCGCCTGTCCACTAGCACTAATCATTTCAGGCGAAAGGTATATGAGGTCCAAAAAGCCGTTGACAAACAAATCAAACGTCTGCTTTCTCTCGGTCGCCGAGCACTTAGAGCTTATCATAGCAGCCTTGATGTCATTTTCTAGCAAGTGTTGCACCTGGTCTTGCATCAACGAGATTAACGGCGAAATCACAATCGTGGTGCCCTTCGTCTTACCACTTTTGACTAGGGCGGGAAGTTGGTAACACAATGATTTTCCTCCACCAGTAGGCATTAGCACAAAAACATCTTCTCCTGAGAGCGTAGCATTTATTGCTTCCAGTTGATTGGGCCGAAAAGCATTGAGCTTGAACGTACTCTTGAGAATCTTATACACATCAGATGTCCACTCGTACTTGCCCATGAACTTTTTGTAGTGGTCGGGGTCCGCGTGGACTAGCTCTTCGATATCATCTATGTGAGACTCTCTTGCTCTACTGGTACACGGTGAATTCCTTCCGCGGATTATTTGTATGTCAGATGCATTTTGAGTACTTCCCAGTACTTTGAGGGCTTCATGCTCATCCTCGGAGTCAAAATCGATGTCCATTTCTCGTTCCTCATTGTATTGCGTGTAATAATCGTCATCGACGTCTATTTCCGCAGCGTCTTCCTCCTCACCAAAATAAAAGTTTTGCGAACTGATCAGGACAGGGTTCTCTGAGTTTTGTAGTTCATCTGTATCGTCAATGTTTTCGATAGTCGGAATAATATCAGTCTTTTCATCTATATCTAGATCAAGATCACGATCATTAATCCCTTTCTCCGCTTGAGTCTCATCATCGGCATCGTGTTCGCTTTCGCTCTCGTCAAAGGCATCATCGTCTTTCCCCAATACAAATGAATCGTCTAACTCGCTGTTATCCATCGGATTGTTGTCGGGCACTATAAATTGTTGCATCCTCCTTTCCTCATCACTGTCCATGACATCCTGCTCTTCGTCAGCTGTTAGTAGCCCAAACGAGTCTTCTGCCTCAGTCAAATTTTCAGATACTTCTGCTGTGGCGGATTTGACGGCCATATTGGTGAATCGAGCAGAACGAGAGGCTCGGACGGAGCGCGTTCCGCGGGCACCTTGCGCCGCCTGCGACAATCGTTCCATTTCTTCTCTGCCCTTGGCTATAATAGAGATGTCTCCAGTTCCATTTACCTGACTTTCCTGAAACCCAGTGAGCGTGAAAGTTTCTTGTGTTTGAGTCACACCCCTGTCTCTATTCCTCTCTCTCATAAACGACTTTATCTTGGCTCGCAGCTCCACGCATTTGGCCTTTGCGGCGGCTATTCTGGGTTGCAAGAGCTGTCGCTGTTGTCGCTTCTCGTTCTCTGAGATGGCAGTAGATTCGTCGATCAACACATTCTTTTCCAGCAGAGCAATTAGTGTCTCAGACTCGTCTACGTAGACCATGTTTAACGTTGCCAATTCCAGCACATCTTCGGGCCTGAATGTCTTAATTCCATCGTTGTACATCTGCGATTGCTCCGTGGGAGTCAGAATATCTCTACTTACAGATTGGCTTTGTGTAGAGACGTCCATGTCATCTGGTTTCTGCATGGCACTAGAGCTGTTGGCTCCCGACAAGAGCTCTTCCAGCTCCTTGTTGTCATCTGAGAAGTCGTCGGCCTCTGCACTGTCTGTGTAAGCCGATTTGCCTCTGGAACGTTTAGTAGCCTTCAAATTGACATTGTCGTCGTGTAAGATATGCCGCTTGTTCGTGATGTTCAGCTCGCTAAGCCCGTCATTGAAGCTCTCGTCCTCAGAGAAAGCAGTAAGATCAATGACATCACCGTCTTTAGCACTGTCACCAGGTTCGCTGACCTCGGCTGAAGTCTCTGGCCTTACACTATTTGATAGAGCATTCGTTTTCACATTCACTCTGGGTGAATCTGTTGAGGAAGACGGCCATTTCGGAGGCAAGTTCGACGTGTTTATATGCGAAGAGTTCAAGACGAAGGCAGAGTTTCCCTGGCGTGCTGGAGTAGTCCGAGCCCCTACATCGGCCAAAAGTTGAACTCGCACATCTCTCTGTGGATATTCCGTTTGTATCGTTGTATGTCGCTGAGCAGCTGTGGCTGTCTGGCCAGGTTGGGCAAAAGCTAAAGTAGGTATGCCAGCTATTGATTTGTTAGTCGCGTGTTCAGCACGAACAGGGACGTCTATTATGTAAGGCAAACTGCCAGGATCCGGTTTATATGGTGATTTTTGTGTCAGCCACTCCAGGTGGTGACTCAAGTTTGTTAAGCACGACATCCAGTGCTTGCGGGCTTACAGGTCGGCCAAGATGCTTATGTATTCAACCTGCACTAAATAATACTTTCACCTTTTGTCTGATTATGTAATGCGTAAGTATGTTTACTTTCGCGTAGCAGAGTTTCAACTCTAGGCAAAAGAATAAATATAAAAAGAAGAAAGCTGGAACTGAGCTGAGCTCGTACAGGTTATTGCATGATGGACACATTAGAGAACTACAGGCCGCGCAAAAGCAATACGATAGTATTATAGCTCTCATATTATCCACGCTGATTACTAATTGCCAGTCACTACCTGATTTTTACTATCATATAATACATATCATAAATCACATCCTTAATCAAACTTTTACGCGACACAACGACCTCGTTTTGCAGTATAAAAGTTCATCATAAAGATGAAGGGGAAGCAAGCGTCAGAAACCAAAAAGTGTAAGGGTAACGACACTAGCGGGTTATTTCACTGGACAAATAAATTTGCCCTGAGAAAAGACCCAGAACCGTGGCCAAAAATAAAAGTAACATTTTAAAATCCATCAGTGATGGAATTTCAGTTGTTACACTGAAAAGAACAGATACTACACTTGATCTAAGCCAAAAGGCAAAGAGATCTAAAGAAAAGAGCCTAAAACTAGAAAGTAAAAAATTTGCGGCAAATTTCGGTTTTTATAGGAAATCGCAAAAAAGGTAGTGTCTCAGGCAAAATTGTCATCTACTGCGACGCGCGAATACAAGTTTCTATCACGTAAACATCTGAGAGTTTCCTGCTACGACATTACTGCAAAATTCGCAACATTCTCGACGGATGGTGTAAATAATAAACCGATCACAAAACAACGTGCTGCCTATTCTAGCTTGTCTTAGGCGGGAGGTTGTTGCTCAAAATATATATTCTGCTTGTTTGTGCATTTCCTATTTTGTTCACTTGGCGGGTGCTAAAGACGGTATATGAGGTGATGTAAGACCAGAAAGATATGATAGCAATCACAAAATTGCAGTCGAAACTCGTTTCGCAACTCTGGTCTTGGGACTCTTCTTTGTGTCGTATGGCACAATAGAACACGAATGTGTACAATTTGATTACGATGTGAAGAACTCTATACAAATAAAGTTTTCAGCGACTAACAATTTGCCTCAGCCCAAGAATTCTGCCATAGTGATTCATGCTATCGGCATGCTATCACCAGCAATTGTGTCTCTTTGTCAGAAAAACGAGTGAAAACTATAATTAGAGTTGGCCAACGGCAGGAAAAAAAGCATCTTGATATGTCACGAATTTGTAAAAATTCCACACAAAAAAGTTATCAAAGTTTATTTGACTATTTTGCCTTTATCAGATTGTACTAATTGCATCATCCCTGAACCCAATGCGGCAATAGCGGGCCCCGAGTCAACTATACTGCTACGAAAATCTTCATGTCCTATTGGGGAACCTTTGCGTATTTTGACCTTCAGGCAAATATTCGAGCTTATCTGTTTTGAAGCAACCCTTTACCTTCGCTACACAGTCAAGTTGTCTTTTTACTTTTCCAATGGCACATTTCTGATGGTCTGTTAGCGTTGCAAACATATGCATAATAATGCAAATATGTAGAGATCTATATGCATGCGCATGCGCCCAAAAGGCAAAAGATTTTTTTTTTCGGGCGTTCCGCTCAATCAAGCTGATTAGGGTCTGCGAAAAGACCCGCCCGTCAAAAACACAAACTTTTGATATGAGGGGGAATACAGCATGTGGTTTTATGAATGAAAGAAACTGAATAGCATGTGAGACCGGAGAATCACCTCTTCTGCTGGATAAACATTTATTCGAAAAGCATTCTATAGGATACTACTGGAAACAAATAGTAAACGGTCTGGCCAAACCTTTCGATTATTAGTTCTGAGAAACATAACGTTTTTCTTTTCTTCACTGCAGGTCATAAAAGCCCTCTAAAATGGGTTACGCAAAAGAGGCAAAGCAATATTCCGCTTTTGTCGTTCGCAGCACTGGCCTTCGTGAAAGTAATTGCGGCTCAAATGTAATAACGCAGCAAATTACACATGCTGCAGCTTCATGCGTATGCATAGTTATTTATCTATTGTACTACGAGATATTCCATACCCAGTCAAATGAAAATAGATTATTTGACCGCATTGAAAGGACTCCCCAACTACTTATATTTTATAATCGCTCTTCAAAATTGTAAAGTCTTTCTGTAGCAATCATATCTATAGTACTGAGCTGTTTAGAAATCGTTTAGAATGTCTTTTAGATTGGGCAGTGTACTGTTCCTGTGCTGGTTCGCAGGAGCGATACAAGCTGCGACTTCATCTTTATCCTATTCTAACTCAAGTTCTTTTCTGCCGCCTTCTTCCGCAGTATCTAGCGCTCTCCCTACTTCCACCTACGTCACTGTTGTGATCAACGATAGTGATTCTGGTATTGACGCTGAAGGAAACCCTTACTTCAACATCGCAGTTCGCTCTACATTAGGGCCATTTGAGGAACTCCAGTTGATTAGTAACATCAACCCCTCGGATTATGGTTATTCCTTCAACATTCCCGAATTTGCAGCTTATGGTGAGGGGAATGGTGGAACAAACACGGTTCCCTTTGATACTGACGAGGCAAGTGAGTCTGCATTCGACATCACTATTGATACCGTTGCCAACGCAGGTTATGACCTTTACACATTCCATGTGCAAGGTACCAACTTGACGGACTCGCAAAGCTATCTAGGAATTTTTGTGCTTTACATCTACAAAACAGACGCTGTGCAGACTAAGAAGAAGAGAGAGGTAGTTGAGGTTGTTATTTCTTTAGAGGCTTCGAATGGCACGGTTGTTGAACCCTCAGGGTCCAGTGTCCTGCCTTCTAGCGCTTTGTCGAGCTCTGCCTTCAGTTCCGTCGGTAGCTCAGCTATAACTTCTCCAGCTAGCTCTATTGCGCCAAGCACTTTGCCTAGCTCTGTACAGTCATCTTCGGCAAGTAGTGGTGGATCCTCTGTCAGTTCCATTCTGCCTTCTTCTTCATTGCCTGTTATTTCATCGACTGTTTCTCAAGGATCATCTGGTGCCCTTCCTTCCGGAAGTTCTTCCGGTGGCTTAAGTGGTGTCTCTTCACCTAGCTCAGTCATTAGCTCAGCTGGTGGATCGTCAGGAGTGATTAGTCCATCTGTCCCAGCTTCTTCTCCATCATCACCGGTAAGCGTCCCATCTGGATCATCTCCTGTTCTAAGCCCAACTGGCTCTGCCTCATCAGGCATCTCTTCAGTCGTTTCCCCAGGACCTTCCTCATCTGAGTCTGTTCCTGTCATCTCGAGTGCTCCAGGTTCTTCTGCAGTCTCCTCAGCTATTTCAAGTGCTCCAGGTCCTTCTGAGTCTGTACCAATCATCTCAAGTGCTCCAGGTCCTTCTGAGTCTGTTCCAGTCATCTCAAGTGCTCCAGGTCCTTCTGAGTCTGTTCCAGTCATCTCAAGTGCTCCAGGTTCTTCTGCAGTCTCCTCAGCTATCTCAAGTGCTCCAGGTTCTTCTTCCGTCGTTTCAAGTGCCGCTCTATCATCGGGTCCTTCGTCGCAGAATCCAACTTCTCCAGGTTCATCCATTCCTACTTTGTCTGGGTCGTCTTCCGTTGTGTCAACTACCCAAGCCTCGTCTCTGGTATCTGGATCCACTGCCACAGTACCTTCGTCATCAGGTAGCTCATCGGCCGCCTCTGCAACCCCAATCGAAACCATTAGCCCAGACTTCTTGACTCTCGACACTGGTGTGACAAATGGCAATCCATGGTGGAGCATTGGTGTGCCAGTAGTTAATGACGTTGCCCCAGAGCTATACGAGTTGGCTCTTGGCTCAACAGTTGATCCCTCCCAAGCTTCATACCAGTACAACCCCGCTGACTTTTCCGTTACCGCTGGTTCTGGAGATGTTCAAGATGAGAGTAGTAGCAACTCTGTTGATATTCTTGTTAGCGACTTACAGCCCACCGATGGCCTGGTCACTTTGTATATCCAAGGTGACGCCACTGAGCAAGTGAACTTTTACACGGGTAATTTCGTGTTAACCCTGTACTCTAGTGCTAATGCCTTAGCCAAGAGAGACCGGATCTATGTGGTTGACCTTAGCCTTGTGGCTGCGGTTGCCGTGAGCTCTTCATCGGCTAGCGGCACGACTGCAGCGACAGAGCCCACTGGTACTGCTAGAGCTACCGGCACTGCTGGAGCCACCGGTACTGGAGTCCCACCTAACGTTGGCACAACAACGGGCGGAGCTCCTTACTTGACTACAATCACTAGCACTATATTCCCATCCACTGTGACACAGACTATCACCAGCTGCAAGGACAACGCTTGCTCTTCCAAGACGGTTCCTACCGGTGCTATTGAGGTCACCCACACCGCTGGCGGAGAAGTCACGGTTACAACTACTTACTGCCCACTCACTGCCTCTGTAGTCACTACTATTGTTACCACTATCACTCCAGCAGCTGCTGCTGAAGGTCATGCCACTGAAGGTGCTGGAAATGCTGCAACAAAGGGTGCAGATACCGAAGGCGCTACAGGACATGCTGGTGCTAATGGAGCTGCCACTACTGGAGCTGCTGAAACAGCTGGTGCTAACGGCTTTGGTGGCGCTGAAGAGGTCTATACAACCACAGTCGCATCTAACTCTGGAACTGACACATTCATTGTGTCTCTTGGCCAGTCCTACCAGGTGGTCGGTGCTAGCAGTACCTTAGCCAACGGTGAGGTAACTGCTTTCGAGACAACTGAAGGTGTCACAGCCGCCCCAGGTGCCACTTCATTGACAAGCACCACAATTGGCGAGTCCAGTGTGCCTGGCGTAGGCGCTTCCACCGTCTCTGCTGGTGGTTCCAAGCCTCTCCTAACCAAAGTGTCGGTCTTGAGTTCATTACTCGTCACATTCATTTCTTTTTTGATCTAAGTCAGCTAATTAGGTAGTTATGGGCTACCGATATGGCAAAATATAAAGCTTGTGATGGTGATGGTGACAGTAGCTGCTGCTAGCTCTTGCTAGTCCTTACTAGTCACCCTCTTTACATTGATACCAATTTGATACCTAGAAGATCACCATCCAAAGCTTTGTTCTCTCCTTACAATGACTCTGCTTTTTTGCTCCCAAATCTCATTTGCTACGGCGTACAGTGCGTTCAAGTTCGATTTCATACTGAAACGTCAATCCCGTAGGAATGAAATGTTTAACTCTTTCAGCCCCCATGAGTTATCACTAGTATGGTTCTGCGATTTCGCAGAACAGTCATTTTACATAGATACCCTAAAGACTAGTAATACATTTACATTCCTGACAGCAATGAGCATATAAATTCTTTAATTTCGAAAAATCCCTAATTTTAAATAACTCTATTTTGCTATCCTACAGACATCAGCAGATCAAGTAAATTGGCTACACAAATGCACTTTCTCATAACTTAGAGAGAGCAGACTCACAGAGCTTTACCACTTCTGCACCAGCCCCCCATGACATCTCGTAACCACAGCCTCCAAAGCCATAGCAGTGCACGATCTGGACGCCTTCGGTAACTTCTCTAGCTATTCGCACACCTCCAATTCTTGCAGGCCGGAATCCAACATTTATTCTTTGGATATCCAGCTTCTTTTCGTCTCCCTCGCCAGTAAGAAGTTCGGGAAAGTACTTGGCTCCATTACGTGAAAGCTTGTAGGTGTCATGAAGGTTTGGGTGCGCGTTTAGGTTGTGGACTTCTTTTGTTCCACCTACAATGTAGCCACCGTCTAAGGGTCTAGGAATAACAAAACACCACTCTCCTTTCTTCAGCTGATAAGTAATCGTTTTCCTCTCATAAGAGCAGTTCTCTGGCCCTCTGACGAGCAACGTCTGGCCCCTGATAACGTAGCTGTCCTTGTCGAACCCGCCGTAGTACTGAAGCCCCTTGCCAGTGCAGTTGACAACAGTTTCACCGGGGTACATTTCTGAAACCTGCTTCAGCGAACTGACTTCTTGGGTAACGAATGTCACTCCATAATGGAATTTGAGCCTCCTCTCTAAAAACTGGATGTACAAAGGCGCGTTGAGCGACCAGGTGTTGTACCTAGCACCAAACCTAAACCCTTTCGGAAGTTCTTTCTTTGGGATCACCTCAAAGCCCTCTAGTTTCTCGCAGTATCCAGCACCCAGCTGCTCGTAAAGTTTATCTTTTTCCTCAATATAGTCGTAGCCGTCCATCAGCTGGATAGAGCTTTCTGGGAATTTTGCTGCAAGCTCTTTGAAGGCTGCGTAAGTCGTTCTGGTCAGCTTCGAATCCCTCAGTTCAAAGTCGTTCTTGCTAGGAAATGGCCTGAAGTGTGCACCAGCCCAGGGTGAAGTGAAATATGGGTCCAACAGCGACGTCGATGGTAACTGTTTCGCAATAACAGTGACAGAATACCCCGCCTCGGCCAACTGCAGCGCACTTGTGAGCCCTATGACACCTGCGCCGACAACTACTACTTCTCTGGACATGTTGCTGCAAGCTTGGTATTTGATAAGTCGATATATCCAAGAGACCACTACCGAGATGAAGAAAGTAAGGGCCCTAAGTCGTTGACCATTTACACGGTTGTTTCTCGCAAACTGGTCAAAAATTTTTATCGTGCAGTCAAGATGGTGTTTGTAGACGAGTAATGCATGTCGGTGCATGTTAATGCATATTAGCAGCTGCATACGAGAAGACCCTCGCACAAAGTAACCGAACTACTGAAGTGTTGCGTCTTATTTATAATGGGATTATAGCTCAACTGTCGCTCTAAGGCCCTCTCCGTGAATAGAAGTCCTGAATCTGTAAATGCTGTGAAACTCTATGAAATTGCTAAAAAAGTAACAATATACTTAAAATATACCCATATGCTTATGAGAAGCTCTATGCTGAGATATCGCATCTCACACCCTGATATCAAGCGAAGGCTTTTGCCTTGACTGAAGCCTCCGCGTCTTTTTGGACGTGGCCTTGCGCTCCTTGTCGCCCATTTCAATCAAATCTCTGCCTAGATTGTCTTTGTCCTTCAATTTGTACACTCTGACAAGCCAGTTTTCGGTGGTATATACCTCCTCTAAGGCGTCTAAATGGATAGATTGAGCGTATGGGCGAGAGAGCTTCTGCTGCCTGACCCTGTCCATCGCATCACTATTGCCGAACATCTCGCCAAAGCGGTAGAAGGAGAGCTTGTACATGAGAGAATCCTTCATCCCCTGTGCAGCCATATCGTCGACTCTAAACTCTCCTCTTTCAGTAAAGTAGTTCCTCTCGCTCACTTCCTCTGGCCATATTCCCTCGGAGATCCGCACCATCCACAAAAACTTGTTGATATCATCTCCCGAGTAGCCTAGTAATCCACCAAAGATTACTAATACGTAATCAACTCCCAATTGTCTCATGATGACTTCGGACTTCGCCTCTGACACACTCATTGCTTTACCGACAGTAGCAATATGAGTGTTGTTCCAGGTGTTGTTGTCGACAAATGTGGTCCTGTCAGCCATTCCACCAATCTGGTAGCCATAGTCCCACCATGCCATCACCTTGGCGTCTTCTGCAGTGTTCATGCGCAGCCAATAGTACGCCTCTCTATAATCGTCAATGATGGTCTGGCTTCCATCAGGTTGACGCGAGGCCAGCACAACGGAAGGAGACGAATAGGCATTGGAGGTAACCCACGTACAATGTCTAACAAAAAAGACAAGGTAAAAGATGAAGGTTCCGGAGACAAATAATTTGGCAAAGATAGAGAAAAAGTTGGAGTGGTCAGATGATTTAGGCGCGGCAGTCTTTGAGCTGGTTTCTTTCTGGCTGAAGTTCTCCTTGAAGTCCAGATATACGTCAAAAATTTTACCCACGGAGATACCTGCACAGACACATACAACAGGCGCTAAAGTCAGCATCAATCTAACCATCACACCGGAGAAGTAACTCGCAAGGACAGAGTAAATAATGATGAAAACAGCTTCGTTCGACAGCTCCTGGAAGCAAAAGTAGATACCGGCGGGAAAAAGCCAAATCATGAAGTTGAAGTCAAAGAAGTAAGACGACCAAGGAGTTGGCTGATGCTCCGATACCGATGCAATAATAGGGATGTGAATCTTTGCATAGCTGGTATCCCACAAAGAGTAAAATCTACCCGTCCAAGGAGCAATAAGGCCGAGCTTTGTGGCCAAGATCAGCACCGATATACCTAATGCTCCAATAAAAACGCATGAAACGAATAGCAGTCTTTGAAATTTCGCGGGGCTAAGAGTGTGCTTCAAGTAGTTTCCCACGAGTACGAGTTGTAAGAGACCAAATACGCCAAACGAACTCATGTGGTCGTTGGATCTGATGGGCAGGAACCCAACAAACGGAATCTGCATGCTCATCACGGTACCCAGGGCATACCACGTGGTGTACGAAGTATACAACTTATAGTCAAACCTGCCCATGAGCAAGAGCACAAAGATGTGCAATGGAATCATGTTGGTAATGAAAACATAGCCTCCCCATGCACTGACCATGTAGAAGTAAAACAGAGAAGTCAGGGCACCATACATGACTGAACCCAGGTTGACTGCCCTGATCCAAAAGTAAAACGTCAGCATGAGCAGAGTGATTGCAATGGCTTCGTTATCGTACGAACCAGCAACAGAACGCGAGATGTAACCTGGTGTTATGCCCATAAAGATGGCACTGAGCAATGCTGCAGTCTTCTTTGCTTTCGTATTGCTTATTCTGGCATTGGACTGGGTAACTTCTAGAGTCATGAGATACATAGCAATGGAAGTCAACGAGCTGAATGCAGGAGCAAGAAGCACGCATATGTTCCTAATGTCGACGGGCAGTCTAAGCCAATTGAGCACCTTATGTATAACGGCAGAAGTCACCATAAGCCCAGGATAGAGTGTACCACCAGTGACTCTACCAAGTGGATACCAAGTCTTATCGTCAAACCAATTCAAAAAGTTGTAGAATCCATTTGAAACAAGATACTTGGTGGCTCTGTAGTTGAACCAAGGGTCGAACTCATGGATGATACTCTCGAATCTGATCACACTGAAGAGTCTCGATGAAATGGCCGCAAAGGAGATGGAGACAAAGATTGACAGTGTCAGGAGCAGCTTGACCACTCTAAGAGTGGTGGTACTAATTTGAATGTGGCCCTCTGAGTCGAGTGCTACTGCCATTGTGATGGTAGAGTATGTATTAGAGCTGTCGAATGAGGAAACGTTGTGTCTAGACTGGCCACGCACCGAACGTGTTATTTCAGTGAGCGAAAGGTGAAGGTCGCGGGGTGCAAGGACTTTTTGTCGGGATAATAATTCGCTACCAGGGGAATGGTGGACTCCCGTGCACCAGTCTCCTGACTCACTCTAGCTATTATCCTTGTTGTCCTATTGTCA